>JZSA01000665.1:0-39236 GCA_000956155.1 Cotesia vestalis | reverse complement strand
TTTTTTTTTTTTTTTTTACTTAAACGTTAAATACTCGTGGTGGTAAAGTGAGTCGGTGATCTTTTATTTAGAGTAAAACAAGGATTATTTTTCTATTTCAGATTCATTATTTACATAATAGTATTAATAATAGTAATAAGTAAATGGTAAGTTCGTAAAAGAAACAGAGGTAGAAGGAGAAAATAGTTTTTGTTTCAGGTTTCCAGTTCAATTCCACTTGAAGATGCATCAAGGAAATTAATGTTATATATTAAATTTTATACTATACTTTCTATTTGTTTTTTATATTTAAAAGTATTCAACAAAATTAAATTTTTACAATTTTAATTAATTCAGAATTTCAAGATGAATAAAGAAAATATTCAAGAGGACCACTAAAAAATACATATTCTTCAAATGTATGTTTTAAAAATAAATAAAATATCAAAAAAATCTATCTATATTTATATTTACATATTATTATTTTTTAATTAAAAAATTAATTAATCCTAGTAGCAAAATATTTTTTGCTCGAGTGAACGCACTGAAGAGTACATAATAATTAAAAATTAACACAAGCATTAGTTTCACTTCCGATTATTATGATTATTATTGTTTTTATTATTTACAAGACGTTTCAAAAAAATAATAATTCAAATCAGCAGTGCGGTTAAAATGAATAGTAATGCAGATGCGCATGCGTGAAAAATATTTAATGCTCGAGTCGCCTTCGCGGGCGTTAACCCATGCTTTTCTAAGAAATAACGCCTTACTACCAGCAATCAATCGTACGCCCATCATTATCTTGAATAAATATCGATTTACAGTAACTGTAATTGTTCAATAAGCATTAGCGAAATCCATAAATCCTTGGAGGCATTTAATGTAAAGCTCATGTCCAATTAGGTGAAATACATTTTTTATAATAACTGAACCAGTCAAGTCGATTAGCTAAAAATATAAATAATACTGAAGTTAGCTGTCAGCTGTAAATTTAAAAAAATTTTTTAACAATCAATTACAATAAAAAAATTCTTCTAAAAATTTTCATTTGTAATTTTTATTGATTTTAAGATGTGAAATTTTTTTTATAATTTAATTGCTATAAAATTCTAAAAAAATTTCTTATGTCTGTCAACTTCAGTGATCTAAATTAAGTTATGACATTAAATTTGGCTGTCACTCCACGATTGTTTTAATTTTCTTTAAGAAATAAATTATTAAAAAAATGGACGTAGAAATTTTAATAAATTAAAAATGCAATTTTTTTTAAAGTAATTTTTTAGAACAAATTTTTTTGTTAAAGAAAATTAAAAAATTGTCAAGTGACAGCTAATTTTAATGTCATATTTAGTTAGCCGACATCTAAAAATTTTTAGAATTTTTTTTACTGAAAAAATAATGACAAAAAATTAAAAAAAAATTTAATTGTAAAAAACTTGAAAAATAATGCGTGAAATTTTATGACACTGAAATTGACAGACATTAGAATTTTTTTTAGAATTTTTTATGACATTAAAGTTAGATGAGAATAAATTTACCAGATATTTAATCATTTTTAGAATTTTTTTTAACAAATAAATTATGGCAAAAAAAATTGACATTCAGAAATTTAAAAATCCAATTTTTTAAAAATAATTTTTTGGAACAAATTTTTTTGTTAAAAAAAAATAAAAAAAGAGTCAAGTGACAGCTAACTTTAATGTCATCATGTTAGCTTTCACTTGACAATTTTTTAATTTTTTTTAACAAAAAAATCTATTTTTAAAAAATTGCATTTGTAGTTTTTTAAAATTTCTAAATGTCAATTTTTTTTTGCCATAATTTATTTGTTACAAAAATTCTTAAAATTATCAACTATCTGCTAAATTTATTTTCATAATTTTTTAGTTATGAAATTATTAAAAAAAAATTAAATTAAAAAAATTCACATGTGAAAATGAATAAAAATTACAAGTGAAAATTTTTAGAAGAGTTTTTTTTATTACAATTGATTTGTTACAAAAATTTTAAAAATTGACAGCTGACGGCTAACTTCAGTATTGTGAAATTTTTTAAAAACATTTTTCAGTTCTAATTGAATAATTAAAAGAAAATTAAAAAATTAAAAACGTCGGCAAACTTTAGTATTATACTTCAGTGTCATAAATATAATACAGGGGACAAGTAATCTATATATATAAGTTGAATAAGTATTGATAATAATAATAAAAAAACACCACGGCATGGAGTGTAAGTCCAAAGTCACGGCGCAGGTCTGTTAGTGTCTGGTAGGTTTCTGATGTGTAGATTGTATATATTTACAGAGTTGATAGTGTGCCAGTATCTAGAGAAGCAGCGAAGAGAGAGCATGAGCACTCTGTAGAGAGAGTGTGTATCATCATCATCATCACATAGCACGGGCGGTGTCCAATAGTCAAGAGCAAGACAACAGATTATCAAAGAGAAATAGTTGAGTAGGTATAGGCGTGTGTTTTATAGTAATAGCTGGTGTTATGCTGGTGGTCTCAATGTCGGTACTCCGTACTTTACTCCGCAGTCAACGGCATCGTCTCGGGGAAGAAGCAGTACCAAGTTTAAGAGCACCGCGGAGAAAATAATAAAAAAAACAAGAGGAGGCTTTCGGAGTATAGTTTCGTAATACATAATATAACTATAACCATACACAAAAGTTTTAAATTTACCAGCAACGTTAGTGTTGTTATTTGTTATCTAGTTTAGTGCCGAGAAGTCCAGGAGTCGCATAAATAACACCTGACACACCTGATTTGACGGGTAAAAAGCGAGGGAAAAGCCTGCAGATGCCTGATGTGAGGTTTAAGTGCTGGTCGGTGGTGTCTCGGTTTTTTTATTACTATTTATCTTGTGATTTACAACAGTGTAGTCTGAGAGTATAATAATTTCAAGCCCTGAAGAGGAAAAGCTTTAAGTTTTATTTTTATAGTTTATATTGAAGTTTGTTGTGTTGATAAACAGGTGGTACTGAAGAGTTTTAAGCTCTTGGTTTGATTGATAATTAAATTTAAATGGGAGTTGGATTCAAAGCGAGCTACAAAACCAGAAATATCTTAATGAAACGCTACATTTTTATATCGTACGTTTTTATCTTTATTTTATGTTAATCAATGGCTATATTATTAATTACTTGTTTATTAATTTTTATTTGTTGTATTTTTATTGTAGCTTCTGTGAAGTCGCTTTGTTTAATTTAAAATGCTAGTGATGGTGATGATGATGATGATGATAATGATGACAACCGTAGGAGTTTGATCTACTGAGTTTAATTGAAGATTTTTAAAAATGTCACTACGAGAGTTTGACATACAAAAAATAAGATCTTTGGCTTTTGTCAAGCCAACGTAATCAAGTCAAGTGCATCTTTGTTATTTTTCTATTGTTGAAATTTTTTTTCGGTCACAAAACTTTCGGTAGTACGTTTGGCAAAATAAAAGTAATTTTTTTTTTTTTTTTTTTTTTTTATGACCAAGATAAACTAGGGAAACTAAAGAAGATATGAAGCGACACGATCCCGAAAACGGGTCGTTGTATTTATCAGGTAGTTTATTTAATATTGTAGCAAACGATCCGTTATTAATTAATGATCTGATGGAAAAATTTTATTTTTATATTCATGTAGGATAAAGGTAATAAATGAACGGTTGAAATAATTTATCGGTTGACAAAATACCGGTCACTGGGTTTTTCTTTCATCTTTACTTTATTCGGGCACTGGGTAATATACATGTATTGTAAAACTTTCTAATTTTAATAAAATCAATAACTTGACATCAAAAGTTCAAAACCAACTAAACTTAATAATTAATAAAGTTTAAGCTGATAAATTATAATGCAAATGTTCATTTATTAACAAAGTCAGCCTAGATTTCACGTAGAGTACATTATCATTGCTCTGGCTTGTATCGACACTTAGCAATGCATTATTTTTTGCCAGATGTACTTTAGTAAGAATATAAAATATCGTGTCAAAGCTTTAAATCTAACAGCAGAGCCTAGTAAACAGAAAATAAAGTAAAAGAATAATAATAAAAAAGCTGCTTGCTGTTTTATAGCCGCAAGCTTCGCAACCAGGCTTTGCATAAAAGCATTGAAATTCAGCAGCATAAAATATAAGGACAGACATTAAAATGCAGTACAATAGTCACAACAACAACAACAACAACAACAAAAACATTAAAAAATATACGAGCTTAGTATTAGTGCGCTTTATATATGCAATTATAATTGGTACAGTATACAGTAGACTCGTTATATTTGCTGGTAATATGAGCTTGAAGAAATGAATCGAATGACGTTTTAAATACTCGTACACGTTACTATGTTATTGTATGATAAAGTATCTCATGAATGAGACACAACACTACATTATACATTAATATAGTCTTCAATGTTCACGCAAGTATTTCAAACATTTATGTGTACATATATGTGCATATATACAGACACATACTCTAATTGTATAGTTGGCAAGGACGCATATCTAGACTTTAAGAAATGAAATAGCTGGCAAAACTTTCGTATGTCGCAATAGCTATACAATTATAAGACCTAAAAAAATCTCATAGTCTTTAATTACTATAATTACTTATTAAAAAAAAAAATTATTATTACATTATACTGTTAATGATCAAAATTTAATTATCTATCGAATTTTACGGATCGATTAATTTATAATTAATTTCAATTATGGTATTATTGTTAAATATGCGTATCGACTAATTGTAAGGTCATGATAAAAATATAATTGTGTTTATAAATATTACATCTATATACATATACATAACTATGTACATAAATAATCTTATCGGAAAGTATTTATACAACTTAAACATATCAGTAAATATTTATCTTGGCTTGTGACACTGGAGTGTGTATTGACGGGAGATTACATATATTAGATATATTATTATAACTCGAGCACGTGTTATTACAGAAGCTAAAGCCTGGAGCTTGTGTATGTGTAAAATATATAGATACATACATGTAAATTTTACTTTTATGTATTGCGCTCGTCGAAGCGTTACATCACATAGCCATCACTCGAGCACACGCTTAATTATCAATTATTATTTTTTTTTTTTGTTATATTTACGATATAATCCTTCAGTCACTTAAAATCTTTGTTATTTTATTTATAACAGCAGATTTTTTATGAATTTATCTATCAATTTGTCGATTATATTTATCATCGAGTTTCTTTACTATACTTTTGCCGCTCTATAAATTTATTGACATGGTATTTTATTTATTATGATGATGGAGAAAAAAGTAAGCTATGTTTATCTATTGTATTGTATATCTATACAATATTAAACATGTTTATAGTTGATTATATTCATGCGGGAGTGAATATCATCAGTGATTAGTGTTTTTCATACAGAACAGTATATATAAATATTTATTGATGTTGATGACTATTTATGGTCGCGTGTTTTCTGTCTATTTATATTTTTGATAATTTAATCCAATTAGATTATTTAAGTTTTATTATTAATATATTCTGATTTATTATTTTATTATTGTTGTTATAATTATTATTTTTTTTAGTTTATTGTGTTTTATTATTTAAGGAGGATGGCCTTACACGCTTTGCGAAACTTATATTCATGTTCACACTGTTGCAATGATTGATTATTGTTATTGAAAATTCATGAGTAATGCATGAGTAAATAAATTGATAAATGAAAAGTAGTATGAGAGAAAGAGAGGAGATAAATTAATTTGAGAATGGAAAATCGTCCGAAGATTGAAATTGTACGAGTATCATCAACGGAACGAGGAAATTTCCGTCCTCTCGATGGTGTACAATTGAGAGCTGCATTCAGTCACACCAGAATAGGTTCATATTGTCCAGAGCCAGAAATTGAAATGACCTCTTGTGAAAATAAACCACCGAGTCATACGAAAAAATTTAAAAAGTCAGTATCCATTTTTTATTGTTAAATATTTTAAAAAGATCAATTTTTTTTTTATTTAATTTTATCTGTAATATTTATTAAATACAATTATTTATTTTCAGAAATTTGGGTCCAGTATCAAAATTGCTCAGGCGTCGTCAAGGGACGTGCCTTGCCACTAAGTCCTGTGATAACATTTATAATGTCAATAGAAATAGTTCATCTTTAGATTGGAGAATGGGTCAACGTCCTTCAGATCCACGTAAGTCAAGTAACTTTATAATTTTTATATTAACACTTTATATTTTAATTAAATAATTATTTTAAATTTTAATTTATTAAATTCAGTTCATCAAGGGCGCCAAAGTAGTAGTTTAGACTGGCGAATGGGAAGAAGAGTTAATTCTGATTGGCAAGACACGAGTCGCAGTGCTGAGCACTTGCTATCACGTAGCCCAAGGTTTGGTGGTCACCGTACGCCCACAACAAAGTATGCTTCAAATCTTATTACTATTTTTTATTAAATAAATTTTAAACTAATAACAAAAATTTGTTTCTAGATCAAAATTAGTTTCGTTACTTCGTCGATTATCTCCGCGACTTCCGCGACCAGGAAGTAAAAATTCGCTTCCATCATCCCCGATGGTCTGCCCGTGGATCCGAGTAGAGTACTCAACAGAATCAGTAGACGATCCGCGACACGCAGAATCCCAAGACAATGATGTCAGCTACCAGCAGGAGTTGCAGTTGAATGAGCTCAGAAAGAGAATGCTCAGTGCCTCACCCTCGTCCTCGGCTTCTCAGGTACGACTTAAATGATCACAATGTCCCTCATCATTTGGCTATCTATCAATATCATTATTCTTATTATTGTAATAATAATAAACAACTCCATCTTCATCTGGACCTTCCTTTGATCCTAAACTAATTCTTAATCAACTGGAACGATTGTCTCCTATGCACAATATAAATCTCATGGGCGAGGCCCTGTCCAATCATTTGACTGAGTAATATTAACTTTGTGCACACTTACTTAAATTGTTAGCTCAATCGATCGTAAAGAAAAATTTTTTTTTTATTTTATTTAAATATAAATACTAATTTTTCTAAAAATTTATTATTTTTTTATTATTTCAGATGCCAAATAGTCAAATAATTATAAGTATTGCCAATGATGAGAATCAAAATATTCAAGGAAACAATATTAAATTGATGGAAGATAAAAATTCGTTAGATAAATCGTAAGCTATTTATCTATATTTAATTATTTAAATTTCAATTAATTTTTTTGCTACTAACAGTATTTAATTTTTGATAAGCATTTATAATAGATTACTATTTTACTGAATCTATCGCTTCGGTATTGATAATAATATTAATAATTAATTATAAAAAAAATTTTTTTTTTTTTTGGGCTAAGCAAGTAATAAAGCACTTGTGAAAAAAAAATGTCGATAATAAAATGTGCTCACACCTTTGGCAATGTATTTAATTAGTTAATTAATTCATAAGTATGCATGGTTTGTCTTATTATTATTATTATTAGTTACTTTTTTTCATACTCATATCTCTAACATTTATCTTGTGTGTATATAAATATACATGCATCTGAATAAATATTAATTAGCGTATAATGTTTGTATATCTGCATTTTTGTGTCATATAAGTCTCAGTATTTAAAAAATTAATCTATGAATCTAAAAATATTTTAACTTAATATATCAATAACTTATCACTTATGAATTATCGAGTAATTATAGAGCGTTGAATTATTTTTTAATTAAAGAAATCATTCATTAACACAGTTATTCAATTGATATATTAAAGAACACTTAAGTAAATCATTTTATTAAATAAAATAAAATTAATAGATTGACATCAATACTGATAATTTTATTAATACAAATACTATATTACATGCATCATGTAGGATTATATCCCAATAATTGAAATTTAGTACAAAGAATTTTGATTAGACATGATTTTATAAAATTGATCAGTACTTTTATTATCAATTAATCAATAGCAATTATTATTTTATTAATTTCATTACTACTGGTATATTACACATTACAATTTGTGGATTTCTATATTTGTTTATATATTATTATTATTATTCATATTATTATTTAATGTGATATATCTTTTTCCCTTTTTCATATTATTTTTATTGTTTATCGCCATAAACCAATTTTATTCACGGTACGTGCAAATCAGATTGTAGTAAAATCCCTCAAAATAGTGATTAACGTACTTATGAAGCCTGCAGGTACTCAATTCTTTATAAACTAAACAGAGATGATTGTCTTGAGGAGCGATATGGATAAGAGCGCAGTCTTGTTCTTTAGGATCCAAGTAATCAATAGTTTCTGATTCGGAAACATGCATAGTATTGAATTGCATGATAACATCCAGTGTTCCTGGTTCGATGTTACTGTCATCATAATCATCCATTTCATCAACATTGTCTCGGTCGTCCCCGTCTTCAGAGGATCTCGAAGAACCAGAAAGATAATCCCCGATGTCTGAAACGTCTGGGTCCTCGGAATCAGGATGCAGCGGTGGACTTCTCTTGAAAAAGTCTTCTGATTTAGAGCAAGATGCCTCCTCAGATTCATCTTGCTTATCGACCTTAGGTTTTATGTCCTTCAAAATACTGCGCAATACATTATCATCATTAAAACCATCATCTTCACGATTACCATTATTGCCGTCATCATTTCCAATTGATTTTTCATCTTTTTTATCATTCATCATCTTGGTATTGAATTCAACTGATTTTATTTTTAAATCACTGCATTGTTTTTGTAATTTACTCTCTTCACGATTATTAAGACTTATTTTATCATCTTCAGCTTCATCATTGTCATGATTTTCATCGGCTGTATCTTCATCAGCAGCTCCTCCATCAGAATCATCTCCATTATCAACAGAATCTTGACTTCCAAGAGTATGTTTACTGTCAATAACACGACAACCATTAATTTGTTCCTCATCCACATCTTCATCACAATAATTATCACAGATAAGAGTGTAGCAGCCTTTAGACCATCTCTGTAGTTCAATCGTCATCCTTGGTTTCATATTTTCATTATCAGGAATTAAATCCAACTCAGTATAATTTTTTAGTAATTGAAAAAATGGCAGCGAGCGAAATAATTTATAAAATTTTTTCAAAGTACCTGGCAAACTTGACTCATCAGCAACTTCGTAATTACGTAAATTTGCCGGTCCAACTTTGTTCCACTTTATTGAATCGTCGGTTATTTCTTTAGACAATTTTTCGTAAACTTCAGCTTTGAGAAATTGTGCAATATAAGCGTACGATTGCTTTTCAACGTCCTCTTTTATACCAGAAACTATACCAGGACATAAATAAGTGTCAGTGATCCAAGCAGTCAAATCTTGATCATCGTCCATTGGAACTAACCATTTGTATTCAATCTGGGGTCGTGGTGGTAAATTTTCAATCTTCGGCCCGTGGAACCATCCGTTGATTGACCATCTAGATAAATTGGACGTTATCTCGGCTACCTGATGGTAAGAGTGATTTGAAACCTCGAAAAAGACAAGAGAATTATATTCTGGCACCAGAGAACGAACAATTTTACGAGGTAATCCTTTTTCATCAGTATCAAATAAATCGAGTGTACCTCCATCAGCTGCAGTCCAATTGGACATCAGATAAAATATGAATGCTATTTTACGATCACCCATGTTATCATCATGACAAAGTAGATAATCAGTGTCATAATAGCACGAACCAGTCATTGAAATTGTTGAATTCAATTCGATACTTGTGTTTTGTTGCATCCATTTGACCATGTCAGTACGAAACGTTCGATGAAATACCTCAATACTGTCGATCAAGTGATTCCCCAAGTCACTTGTTTGCTCGAGTTGATACAAGTCCAGAATAGTCCTTTTACTCTGAACCTCAGACAGTTCACTCTTTAAATCCTCCATGAATTGTTCATTCTTGATAAAATTTGAAATTTTGCAAACACGGAATGGTTCCGAAATAATTTCCAAGTCATCGGATTTGAAGCTCATGTGATTAGACCAATGCTTACGAAATATATCTTGAAGCTCGACACTTTCAACATGGTTTGACAAGATAGACTGTCTGGCTTTCTTCAATGCTGGCTCTTCGTTGTTCATAATTATTACCTCAATTTATTCTAATCTGTGTGCTCGAATATTTTCTTGTCGAATCTTCCTTATAATTATCAATTATTTTCAAGTCACAACATCATTTTTGCTATTATTATTATTATGATTATTATTATGGTCAATTATCTAAATTTTTTTTTTTAACAATTACTCTTCATGACACATAAATTCATATTAAAAATATCTACCGGCTCTCGTAAAATGATTTTCTCATGAGAAAAAAAAAAAATCAGCGTAATTATGACAGATTTTTATGAAGTAAATTAATGACGTAACGAGAATAAATCTTTTTGCGAATACCTTGCTCTTAATAATCAGTATTTATAGTTAATAAATATTATTTATTTTATTTCCTTTGAAATCAGTCTAAAAAATCTCTCATTTGATATTACGTGATATAAATTAATAATTAAAATAACTTTCGGCAGTTGTTTTCAAAAACGTGGGGCCCACGTGGTCGACGTCTTATACCACATGTAATTTTCCCTACAATAAAATATTTATATATTTTAACCGATAATTCAATAAAATAATACCACAAATATATAATAAAAATATAATTATATATTTTAGTTACCTTTTACTGATGACTATTGATAAATATTTTTACACCTGTTGACCTCGTGTAAAGTTAAAAATTTTTTCGCAAATAGAATTCAATATATCTCTTCTTGTCACTCTGCTCCATACTGTGTTCTTTATAAAGTTTATTATTACTCCTAAAAACATTGACCCGATCGAAACATCAGTGACGTACACCTTCTGATAACGCCCTCTTTAAATAAAAAAAAATTTTTTCCGCTTGATTTTATTATAATTACACCATAAATAAATTACTTCAATTAATTATTAAATGATTTGACAAATAAAAACAAAAATAAAAATAAAATTTTATTATTCTCGAAAAACTTTGAAAAATTTCAATTCAAAATTTAGCGCGCGCAAAATAATTAATTAATTCGGCTTCCGAGTGGTGGCGTTATAATCGCACTCAAATCAAGATGGCATCCGCGTTTCCCACGTTTGACGGTTCGCGTTGTTCACTAGTGTGACGGGTTAAATGTAAAAAACTAAATTTTAGTCAGGCACACCCTTGAGTAAATCTTAGTTTATTAATAAAAATTAAATAATCAATTACCAATAAATAAAAAATTGAATAATTTTACTAGCCCGTAAATTGTCACGCGAAAATTGAATCTTACATCAGCCGTTGACGGGCGGCAAATAAATATGTAAGTAAAGAAAAATAATTTATAAAATAAATTTTATTATAAAAAAAATAGATAACAAGCTTTAATAATTTTTAATTTAATTTGGTGATAATGATAGGTCTGTTATATTGTGACAAGGCAGCCAAAAAAATGCTCAAACAAATAAATAGAACGAAGTAAAGGTCGTGCTCGCGTTGTATAGTTATAGGTATACAAAATCATACCAGTAAAGCTACATGAGTTGAGTAAAACAGAAAAAGAGGTGGTAGTGGTTATTCATTGGTATTACATTTACCACCTCTACACACAACACACCAACATCATTTCTTCTTAACTTGTGTGTTGTTTCCCCTGCGGGAAAAACACCGTTGCTCTTTACCGCTGTGTACATTGCAACGTGAACGTCTCAGTGTCTCGTTCCTCATATTCATATTTCATCGTATTTTATCCTGTGAACTACCTTCAAGTGTCTACTTCCTCAAAAGCCCTTTTAGTTAGCACAACATACTACATATAACATTAAACCTCTGTGCTTCGTTCTATTTCATTGATTTATTGCTATCACTGAAGTTAAATTATTTATTTAATGTTCACTTGTCTTATATCAAGGACCTAGTTATTAATTTGACCTGTTATTATTATTTAATATTTAAATAGAAAAAAAAAAAAAAAAAACGGAGTGTCTGAATTGTGTGTTGATTAGTTATATTCTCCACCAACTAGATCATTAAGCGTCACCTGTTTATTATCACCGCATGCAGGAATTTATCGCAGTGAGTTTAATTACATACTAGAATTTTTTTCATTATCTGTAATTACCTATTTAAACGTAAATTATTGTTCAATAATAGTTATTTTAAGTTAAGTTAAGTTATGTATGACATTTGTCATGAATCAGCTTGCGTTAAATGAAAAGTTATCTACTAACAATAAGTGGAACAATAATCTAGTAAACAATACATATTGTACCATTAACTTTTGTTTTCATATTTACTTTTTTAAATTATTATTATTATTATTTTTTGAGGACATTTTTTTCTTCATTTTATTTTATTTTGCAGTTTGGAGTATCGATTAAATATTAAACGTGGAGAAAATTTTAATGGCTACTCAAAGATTATTAAGCCAATCGATAAAAGTATATTTGTTAAAGATGAATATTAATTTAGCGATCATCAGGTATAAATAATAACGGCAATATTACGAGATGCATGATGACGGTGCCAGTGTATCGACCGGTATCGTGTCGACCTTGAACGGTACTTTCTTTATACTAGTAAAAGATTTCTCAGCTTCTTACATTTAGGTGACTCGTTATGTACTACATTTTAAAATCTATCAGCCATTAAATTTTATTATAGAAAAAATAAAATGTAATTATTACTATAATGAAGTGAAAAATGTAAATGATGACAAATAAACGAGCAGCGGGGAAATTTAATTAGATTGAGTGAGAGATTGATGTAATTTTCTTCCGGCACTCTCAGTCAATCCATTCGTCCTAAATGAAATAACGTTGTTATATTGTGATCACGCCTCTGCTTGTATACTATTCGCGATTAATCACATCCACTAAATAACTAGTTACTAGTACTATTACTATACATGCAGTAATATAATATAAGCAATCTTGATGTCTTCTATGGGCAATATAACGTCAATATAATAAGCTGTCTCCAGATAATTGAGCTTGTCGAGAGTAGGTTCAATTACCCAAGCCTCTTTCAAGCCTACTTATCAATGGAGAAGGTGAACAGCTAAAATAATAATTATTATTATTATTGTTACCACAATAAACTACAAAATACAATATTAGGAACACTTATGCCCAATTAACATTGACCCTATTAACGTTTGTTTAATTCCGTTATTCATTGTTTGACCATCTTTTTCTTTGTCTTATATCTAACTTTTCGTTCTTCCATTGCACACTTCAAACGCATAATGTTTAATGAGTTCTGTTGTTCTATGTACCCACGTTTAACTGTATTTTTTAGAGTTTGTAGCACATATATTGTGATTAAATCATTTTATAGATTTTTATTTATACAATAAAATGAATTTTCATTTTGATTTTAATTATCCAGGATGAAAAATTAAATTAAATCATCAATTATAAATGATGCGTTGTTACACAAAAAATATGAGCTTAAATCATCTTATTCAAGTTTATTTATGCATTTTTAAAATAAACTTTGTTGATTTTAAATAACAAAATTAAAGTTTTCTAAGAGATGTAAAAAAATTGAATATTTTTCCTCAGCTAGCACCACGTAAAAAAAATTAAAAAACAACGATTAAATAAGGAGTTTTAACATTTTCACTTATCAATGATAAATTTTTAAACTAAAAATTAAATTAACGTTTCAAGTATTTGGATTTTTAAAAATTTTCAATTACATTTGTGTGCGTTGTTTTATTATTTATCATATTACGCTACATACTTTCTATCTCTCATCGTATGTACATTAAATTCCTGAGTGTGCTTAAAAGTTTATCCGGAATATAACAGGTTCTTTCGATGAGATTCTCCCTCTCTGCAGAGATTCTCTCTCTTTTCATCCTCATTTGATATTCATCACACCTTTTTTTGTCTATCTGCAGTTATTTTAGACTCTTATCATGCGGTATTAAATGTACATAACACACTTACTCTATGTAAATAAATAAATAAGTAAACTATCATAACGCAGAGCTGTCATGTCATATGTTGTATTGCTCGTTTACTACTTTGGTATTTAATTGCATACATAAAATGATGCGTAGGCGTTTTGTCGATATTGTGACGTAGCTAAACCTGCATCTTGGACTTTTCCCTTTTTCGGAAATCCGGTTCCTCTCGTTTGTTAGTTGACATACATGTTATGTATTATAAGCTTTTCCTTTAAAAAAAAACATTCACTCATTGGATCTACTTTCTGTTATTTTATTTTTATTTTTATTTATATCATTAATTTTAAATCAGCTGATCGCTCTATTTATTCTTACGTATCACATTCAATATACTTAATAGTGTTGATAATTAAAAAACGACATTGAATTATCCTTTTTTAAGTTGAATAATTATTCAAATATTTATCTATTATTAGGAAGTTGATAAATATTTTTTAACAATATTAATTTTAAGAAATAGTTTTTTTCATTAAAAAAATTTATTTATTTAAATATCTATTAAAGTATTTTATTATTTAAAAAATATATGATATTAGTCATGATTTAAATTCTAAAATACTGTTTTTTAATTTAAAAAATTGACTTATAATTAGAAGATAATTTAAAAGTTAAAAAAGTTTTCCCACCCGTAAAAATAAATTTAAACTTTCTTTTGAGAAGAAAATTTTTTAATTAATTTTAAAATTATTTAAAATAAATTTTTCCCTCAAACAACGTTATTTTTTTTTAAGATGTTCGATCTACGTTGAATTAATTAACATCAACTATTTAATTCTTCCGTTTATTAAATATTGAATAATCTACTTAAATATTTGAATATTCTTTATCATCAGAAAGTTGATAAATATATTATTAATATTGACTTTGAGATAATTCCTTGAGTAAAATGTGTCAAATGTTAAATATGACTTCATTAAATTTATATAGTATTTGTTTGTTAAATATTTCTTTTTTACAAAATTAATTTTGGTAAATATTTACAAGTGGGGTCAACCATTTTAATTTTTATTTTTTTTGAATGAAATTTCTATTTGATGTTATTGATATATATTTTTTTTTAAAAATACGCAAAAAAATGAACAGTTAAAAAAAAGAAAAAAAAAGTGATTATCTCATTTTTAACAAATTTTCAAAAAAATTTATAAATTTTTTTGAAAATTGTGATATTCGACTTTTTTTTTTATTGTTCTTTTTTTTATGTAATTTTCAAAAAAAAATATATCAAAAACATGAGAGCGAAAATTTTTTCTAATTTTTAAAAGCAAAAAAGCTATCGAAATCTTTATTTTGTTCTTTCATGACATTTTTTTTATCATAAATGCGCCTTAAAAATAAGCAGAATCCAAAAAAAAATTTGAAAATGGTAATTGACCCCACTTGTAAATAATTAACTTAATTTTTTTTTTAAATTCAATTAAAATTTTAATTAAAAATTTTTTTAGAATTTATAAAATCTTATCTTTTAAATAACTATTATTTTAAAAATATAATTAAACAAAAAATTTAATCACCCTAGTTCTTATCATTGTATTTTAATTATCGTTTCTTTTAAAAAACCATTAATTAAATCTACAAATTTTCTTCATCTTCATGAAGTTATAAATAATATTAACTTTATAATAATTTTTCAAATAAAAATTTATGAGCTATTATTTATAATTAAAATTGAATCCTATTAGTACGAGTATTTAAACTTGTTAACACTGTATAATATATAAATTAATTGTAATATACGTTGATTATTATAAATTATTTTATTCTTTGGTGAATTATTCCATGCTTGAGGTCTTGTACTATCTCAACTAATGTAGTAATTGAATGCACTTTTCTTGCGTTATAAAATGTACACATAATAATTATTTTATTGTTATTAATTATTATTATACAAACAAATAATTAATTAAAAGTGAAAAGAAAACAACAAAAATAATAAAGAAAGACACGATTGAAGAGCTGAATAAAAAGGACAAAAGTATACATTAATAAAATCCACGAAGGTATTTATTAAAAAATACATCAAAAGGAATGACATGGACAATTTGGAGTTTCAAAGATCTCGATCCCACGCATTAAATTCGAGCGACCGTGATACTGCGTTGTGTTAACAGTATAATAATAAAGAGAGACCAGGACATAAATATAAGTAGGCGGTTTTAATGACACGACCCACCTCTATCCTCTCGCACACAAACAGAAGTACAATTACAAGTACTTATTTGTGCAATAAAAAAAATGAATCTTTAGGGTTTAAATTCAATGACTACAATCATGCGCCGAAGAATGAAGATACCAGAAAAAAAAATTATTTATTTATTATTTAACTATAGTTATTTTAATGTACATCTTCATGCATCGATAATTAAAGAGAATAAATTTATTTTATTTAAAAAAACGTTTGTGGGGAATTTTAAAATAAGAACCATTTTGACGGTGGAGCTTGGAGAGAATTATTATGATAATTTTGTTTCCTTTCGTGTAATGCAGCGAAGCATTTCACAAGTGTATCGGTTACTCCATTTCCGGCTGCGTCATGCATTTTTACTCAAGCCTTTCCCGCTATTTCAAATCAACTATGTATTTTTTCGATAAGTGTATCTTCTATAGATTATTCATTATTTACCATACAATTCTCTATGATTATGATAAATAAGGAGCTTAGGATCAAAAGGTATGCACGGAAGAATAAAATTTTTTCTGGTGCAATTTATTATTTAAATAAATTAAAAGAAAATTGTCAGTGGTTTCCATAAATAATATAAAAAAAAAGAAAGTCATATTTTTTCATTGATTTTTATCATAAAAATATATTTTAAAAATTTTTAAATTAATTCATTATTTTAAAGGAAAATATGAGCAACTTTTATGTGCAAAATCTTTTTTATTATGTTGTTAATGTTTCGTTAGTCGCTGCTGACTTCATCTGGGCCTTACAATATTGAGAACAATTATATATTAGTAAAGTTTTAATTAATAAAAAAATAATACAAAGTATCTTTACCAAA
Organism: Cotesia vestalis; assembly: GCA_000956155.1. Lineage (NCBI taxonomy): Eukaryota > Metazoa > Arthropoda > Insecta > Hymenoptera > Braconidae > Cotesia > Cotesia vestalis. The sequence continues at coordinate 22,283 of JZSA01000665.1, read as the reverse complement.
TTACGTCTTACAGATCAGTCAAATTCCAATTAATTATTGTAATTATGAATAATCGGTAAAATTACTTCAGCCTTTACATAATTGTCAGACGTTAATAGCAATTAAAACTTCCTAAAATTAATTTTATATTGATTAATAGAAAAACTTGAATTTCGATAGAAAAAAAAAATTGTCTTTATATTTTTTCAGTTCAAAATATTTTAAGAAAAATTTCAAAGTTTTTATGGTCGAATTGAAGAACCTTAGACAAAAAAAAAATTTACTTGAATCACGGAAATAATTTTAAAAAATTTCATCTTCTTAGTTTGAGCTATAAAATTCTTAAACTAAGAAATTTCACTTGGTTTAAGAAAATTTTACTTTATTCAAGACAATAAGGTTCTTCAAAATTATTTTCTTGGTTCAAGAATTTTACTCTTGATTCAAGTTAATTTTTTTTCAGTGTGAGCTGGCTCATAAAAAATACTGGAATAGTTAATTTTGAAGACACTAATCTTAGTTCTTACATTTGAGTCTAAAAAGTTGAATCAGTTCAATGAAATTTTTTTTTCTTTATAAAAATCATGAATAGTTTTTGTAAAAAACTTTCTTAACATCTGTAACTGTTCCCTTCAGATCCTAAGCCCCTTAATTGCACTCGTATCGAATAGATCTGTTTTATAATGAAAATAAATCATGAATGAGCTGAATAATGAAATAAACGTTACGGATAAAAATAAATAAAACTAGTAATAGTATTATTAATAATATGACATTAGTTGAGTAGAGAAAAATAAATGAAAGTGTAGTAAAAATAAATATTGAGAGATATAAATAAAAAAAAAAGTACAGAACAAAGTTACAAGTTGAAGATCTAAGAAAAAGCCTACAACAAGAGTGTACGCTACGGTTCAAAAGTCTTATTGGTTTATTTAAAGTTTATAAATAGAGATAGAAGAGACCAAAAGTTCGTGCGGTGTCACTTACCCCTTGCGATGATGATGAGAGTGGAGAGAGTCAAGAGCGAGGGAGAGTAAGAAGACAGTAAGCATGACGAATATCACCAGCTTTTCCGGATCATCATCCGCGGTGTAATTATAAACCAGACAGGAAGAGGAAGCAAAAAAACATACTAATTTATCGGTAACTTTTTTTGTGTTTATACTTTTATAAATTTATTCTAATGCTACTGAACTCTTTTAGATACCTTCCATTTCAAAATTCAATGCTGAGTCAACGCAATTAATTGATCTGTAAAATGGATTTACAGAGAAAAAAAAAGAAGAAGAAAAAATATAAAGAGTATTGAAAGAAATTGTTAGATCAAAAGAGAGGATTTTTAAAAATTTAAATAATAGTTTGTAACGGATGAATAGTATGAGAACAAGAGATTTTATGGTCGCCGTCTGGGAATGCAGAACAGCATGGAAGCTATATTATATGAATTCAAATGCTGCTACTGCTGCTGCAACACACTGATGCTCAAATCATCAGCACGTCGTGTCATGTCATGACTCTATATATACATATATGTGTATATATTATATGAAACTAAACGAAACCATCATCCCGTTGTCTGGTGCCAGGGTCTGCCTATGTTTTTACACATATATACATTTTATACATAAGTGTATCGCATGTAGATGTGAGTGATGTATGATTCGCATCACGCGAGGTCATTTAACTATTATCGACGAGCAGGGAGAATCGATGAAACACCGAGCGTTGCCAGGGGCAAGGACGGTGTCATTAAATATGCAATATCCAACAGGAAAGCTTTACTTAAAAGCTACGTACATTACCCCAAGTTTCCGGAATATATATTATTATTATTATTACGGGGTATTTTATTTCTGAAAGAAAATAAATTAACGTATTTTTTTTTTTTTTTTTTTTTTAATTTTAACCCCAAATTTTATTTAAAGCTGCGACTGATTTATACGTGAATAAAACGGACCGTTGAAGAAATAAATAGAAAAAAATAAAAATACCATGTATAAAGGAGATAATGTACAAGTTGGAGTAATTAAAAGAGACGACTACGAGAAGTAGAGACTATAAGTTTTAAAAATCTTATGGTCGTCGACAAGTTTCTGGTTCGTTTAATGCGACACTTGATGCAAGACGCGGAGAACCCACTCGAGATGCCTAACGATCTCTGTACTACTATATACGAGTAATACAACTGAGTTATGCTGGCTTACAGCTTACAGCTGGAGAAAGATGAGATGAAGGATTCATGTGTACGGTTGTATGGAGTTAAATAAATAATATAATAACCATATAAGTCAGAAGTGGAGAAGATTTTATTTCACTCATGGCCATAGTGATAATTAATTTTTAAAAAATACAACGTTTGCTTATAACTACTGAAATATTGAGCTGGTGAATGAATTGAATAGCTTGTGGTGAAATTCGGGTATGAATTGAATAAAATAAAATATAATAATTAATCTTTGAGAGGATTTTTTAAGTGAAGCCACAAAGAAGCTCTACTCAGATTAGATAGAAAGTCTTTTATTTGGTTTTAATAAGAAATAAATGTATATGCTTAATGTTGGTGTTAATATGATAGTAAGTGATGCCGACGTACATATGTAGACCAGACATTTTAAAGACACGTGTGTAGACACTTAATACCTGATGACTCTCCCCAATACACTTAAGTATACCCACTATGAAACATGAGTTCTCAATTTTACTTATCAACAAACTCATAAAGAGTTATTATGTTAACTCGTAGTGGCTTTTCGCGCTCATGTGGATGCTAAATCGTCATGATAAAAGACATGTTTATAAAAGAAAAGAATTAATGTCAACAAAATAAAGTAAAAAGTAACGCATAGATATATTAAAGTCCAAGAAAAAAACTAAGTACGTTAAAAAAAAAAAAAAAAAGCAAGTGGTATTATCTGTCACAGCGAAACTGTTTTGAGTTGGTGAAGAGTAGCGCGTGCCACGACAACTACTCGGGGATTCTCGTCCTCTTCCTTCTCTTCTTTATATTCTTCTTCTTCTTTCGTACCAGCAGGGGTTCCAAAAATACTTGGCTCCGTCTCCTCTGCATCAGGAAGGGAACAAATAACTACGTGGAAGATGAGGTAGGAGAAGACCAAGACTAAGATCTATACTAGTGTAGCGCCAAGATCTAATAGTGGTGGTACAAGCACAAGTTTATACATGTAGTACCAAGTACAGATAGAGACCAAGACAAAGACATTGACGATGATAAAGTGTAAGCTTTGAATGTAAGAGAGACAAACTGAGGATGGGTACGTTTAAGCCCGTGGTATCTCCCAGTCACTCCTTGGCTGGCGTTAACTCCGATGAGTCGGTCGTTTCGTCGTCAAGCTCACCTTTTAATATAAAACTAAAGCTACCCAAGTCTGAATAATAAATCAGCTTTAATATTATTATTTTTATTGTTATTACTTATCATTATAAATTCAAATTCACATGAACCTCATTTCTGATATCTCAGTGGTTGTCTATACTCTATTTGTTATTATTATTGTTATTATTCAGTGAGGAAGAAAGTAATAATGCCGTTGAAAATTGAAAGTGGTACGTACACTGTAAACCCTGCGGCGAGTAAAAAGGGCCCATCACGATTCTTCATATGGAAGCATTGGCGGTGCAGGTACTATTTTTCAATCGGGTGTTAGATAATCATTGAGCGCCTAGACTGCCCGCTTTTGATATTATTATTAAAAAAAAAAAAATAATTATTATTATTTAAATATATAAATAACTTATTAAGGGCTCTTCAATTACAGAAAACCCTGCGTTTAATTAACAGTGTGAGTTTTTGTTGTTTTTTTTTTATAAAATTATAAAAGTTTTTATGGTACCGAAATCAACAAAAATCTGATAATTTTTGGATTTTTTTAATCAAATAAATTACTACTTCACGAAAAGAACAAGATGACACTGGATATCATCCCAGATTATACTGGGTAAAAAAAAAATTTCAGATAGTAACTAGTATAATCCAGATTACAATGAGTATAATCCAGATATCACCCAGTATAATCTGGATTATACTAGCTACTATCTCAAAAATTTTTTCACCACAGATATCACTGAGTATAATCTGGGATGATATCCAGTGTCATCTTGTTCTTTTCGTATAAAAAGAAAATTTTTTTTTTTCATTTCATCAAATTCCCATTATTGGATTTTTTTTCTAATTTTCTTTATAGTAATTTATTGGGCAAAAAAAATTTCAAAATTATTAGATATAAAATAATCTAATAATTGAAAATATTTGTACAAATTATTGAGAAAATATAATTTATAATTATAAGCATGTAAACATTAAATGCACACGCCTAATTATTTTAATAGCTACTGCACATATGAAATAATAAGTAGACTTTATTATTATAAATGCAATAGTATTAATATTATATATTAGTCTTGAATAAATATAAAGTGCATTGACAATGACACTTGTAACTAAGCGATCGATGTCCGACTGCACTGCACGATTGTATACCAAGCACCAGAGATAGACGGCTTACCCTTACTATTAACAAATGCACGCACATTTTAACATATATTAATGAACAATATATATTTATATATTATATGTATGTAAATATTTGAATTGAAAAGAGAGTTTTATTGAAATGAATTGAATATAATTGAAATTGAATGAAAAAAAAAAAAAAAAAAAAAAAAAAAAAAAAAACTAAATCGAATCGACAGTGTCCACGAGGATCGAACACCAGAGGAAAGGCGTAACCGCGGTGGCCACAGCGAGGTGGCGGGTCTGGAGGAAGACAACAGCAAAGACACAACGGTGACGGTGACAGGATTACCGGGAAGTGGTGGCGGTGGTGGTCCCGGTGGCAGGCCTAATCGTCGCACCAGGCCACTGTCGTTAGCGGTCCAGCCGTTGCATTATCAACGACTTGACACCGCGGACAGCATCAATATCAGCGGCGGCGGTCCTGTAATTGCTGGAGTTATCGCTGGAACGGGTGCAATTAAGCATCCCAATATGACCAGTCAAGAGAGCATCGGTAGCTGCAGCCTCGACGTCGATCGCTCGGCATCCGACCGATCAGGTTGGATTTATAGTAATTATTACAATTATCATTGATATTTTTAATTGTTTTATTTGTAAACTGAAACTGCACGTTTGTCATTGGATCTATTATTGGTATTTGAGGGAAATTAATTTTTAATTATTTATGACTGTAGAGTAGTAGTGTAATTATTAATTTAATGTAAGTATCTAGAGTAGTTGGATGATTGTCTAGAGTTTAGAATATATTAACAGCGTCACTTCTTCAAGGTTACGATATTGGCCGACGATGTACGGTCGCTGATCCCTTGTAACTCATGTTCGCATTTCTGCACATCACAGACTCGACAGAAAAAGATATAGAGATAGAAATTGAGATCGAGAAAAGAAAAAGAAGATAAAAAGAAGACCAAGATAAAGAGAGCTTTTCTATTCTATTCTGACTGCACCTAAGATCCAAATTAGCTCGTGGGTATGCACATTTAGTTGTGGGACAAGACTTTTGTCCGTACGTCTGTTGACTTGTGTCCAAGATAATCTAGAGAGACGAGGGACTAAAATATTTAATACACTTTCTTAGTATATCGCTAAACTTGTACGTACACTTTAGACGCGTATTAATGTACTGTTATTCATATTTAGATATATAACTTTATTGGTAGTTGTAATAATAGTTATAGTTATAGGATAGATTCATAGTATGTATATATACATAAGAATATGTACAACTTATACAAGCGTTTAAGTTATTCCTGTTCTTAAATGTTTTATCAGTTGTTCACTTAAGTCGTAGATCTGATCTTACAGTAGCTAAATAGTAATTTATTTATTTTTTTAAAATTAAAATATAGACTTGATGTACTTCTCGTTTTGGCGAGACAAGATTTATGTCTCTGGCCTATTTTATATCAACGTTGAATTTTATTTTCCTGGGAATAAAACTCGTTTGTGATGCGTGTGTTTTTTTTTTCTACTACTTTAACTTATAAAAAAAAAAATACCTGTGCAATTAAATGTGATTTAATTAAAATTATTTGTTAATATTATTATTGATTTTTTTAATTTATGAAATATTTTTTTTACAGAGCCAACAGTCGATTCTGTGTCGGAAAGAACGCTACACAGCTTAAATCTGTCTAGTAACGGGGATACAACGTCTGCGGGTGGTGATAGCAGTGAGATTATTCAAAAGCACAACCAACAAACGCTGGATAAGCCACCAGAACAAATAATTGTTGATAATTGTGATAGTATTATTAATGGTGAGAATGAACCAACAGCTGAGCAGCTGACGACTAAGAAGCCGAGCTACTTAGGCCTGGCTTGCAGTATCAGTGGTTACTCAGGTATTACGAGGTACGATAGTAAACTCAGGGAAGGATTTAGATCAAGAGACAGCAGTCCTGGCTCAAGATTTATTACACGTGAAACTAGTCCTGCAGGTTTTAGGTAATTTATTTAATTAATTACTTCTTTTATTATTATCAGAAAATTTAATAGATTAATTTTTGGGTTTTATTATCGTAAAATAAAATATGTTCATTTTTTTCAAAGTTACATAGCTTAAATATCATATAAAAGTATACTAATATCAAGGGGACACTTGACTAAACAAACTCATGTTATTTCAGGTTTTTTAGTTTAGATTATCGTAAAAATAAAATCTAATCAAAATAAAATTTTCGTGGTTGTCATTTATTCTGTTGGTATATAGTTACGGTTATTCGTCAATGATTTGATGAGTCGACTTGATTTTTTGTTATAAGACTCAGATTTTAGTAGGGAAAAATTATTTTTATTCGATTTATTAAACATTTATCACATATTATTTAATTATTAATTATTTTTTTTATAAATATTTGTTACAAATTAATAATTGAATATTATAATTTCAGATCAAACGAAAATTTAGGAGTACCACCGCTCAACTATCCAACAAAAAGTCAATCAATATCACCATTAGCTATGGATCGTCAAAATGGATTTACAAATGGCAAAGAGTGCAAAATAGAGACATTCGTTGAGTCGCGAAGCACACTAAATGTCTTCCAAGGTTACTCGGAAGTAGACCGTGGGGTTTCTTTGCATCCAAATTTTCCGGATGTTAGTCCAATTCGCAGCGTTGGAAATAAGAAAACAACAACAATAACAACAACTGTTGTAAATAATAAAGCTAACAAATCATTTTCGCCAAACTCGTCATACGTATCATCACCCCGTGGAATGAATAATACAAATTTATCGAATATATCTTGTGCTGAAGACAGTTTTTTGAATGGATCCTCTATAGAGATAGAAAGTCAAACTTTAAATTTGTCATCGAGTAGCGAAAAGTCTTTTATTCAGCAACGTGTTGAAAGACTTTATGGTCCGGGTGCTCTGGCTCAGGGCTTTTTTAGACGTTCTAATCAATCTCAAAACAGCGAAAATAGTTTTCATAATAAATCATCGCTCAATAATAGCAGTAACAATAATAATAATGATTTGAGTTTGGATAATGCTAACAATGAAGAGTCATTAAAAAATTTACCTGTTTTACGTCACTTGCGACCGGAATTTCGAGCACAATTACCAGTTGTGAGTCCCCGTAGACCCACGGATGGAAGTGAACAGATCGTGAAGCCAATGCAAAGGATATCTGTTTCATCTAGGAAAAATGATGTTACGGTTGTAGTGAAAGTACCTGTCGCTACGGTTACTCAAACTGCGGTTGCTGCCGTTGCTAATGTTACAGCTTCTAATAATGTGGCGAATGTTATTACAACTGCGCAACTAACAGCTAATAAAAATCATGAGAATGATTCGTTGAAATTAAGTCCTAGTATGACGAGTATTACAGATCAACAGCCAGCGGCGCCGGAAGTTGTGTTACCTGTTCTTGAGACAAGCGTTAGTTCAACTAGTCTTGCTGAATTGCCAAAAGCGACTCAGGAAGATAATGCCGTTGAAGTTAAAGACGGTCATTATTTTATGAAAGTAAGAATAATTTAAAATTTTAATGAATTATTCATTTTTAGTCATTTTTATTTTACTCCATAACTCGTTACTAATTTTTTATTTTATACGTAATATTTATATTTTTTATAGTTATTGAAAGCTGAAATCGATAGACTGTTTAAATTGGCTGCGTCTGCTGAAGCTGAACTAGCAAATGTAGAATCGTTGCCAGAAGAAGCTGCAGGTAAATTAAGATCTGCTGCAGGTAAAGCTCGTTTATTAGCTACCCAAAAAATGCAGCAGTTCGAGGGACTTTGTCAAAAAAATATTGTAAGTATCTTTAATATTTTTTGATTTATTAAATCAAATTATTAGAAAATAATTTTAATTTTTTTTTTTTTTTTTTTTTTTTTTTTTTTTCCAATGTAGACTCAAATACCTGGTGAAGAGTTCCCGACCACAAATGAAGACCTGGCAGGTTTTTGGGATATGGTGATGCTTCAAGTTGTCCAAGTCAACGATATATTTGAGCACTTAGACAAACTACGAAACTCTCAGTGGCAAGAGGTATGTTCACGTTCACCTGTAAGTGTTCCTGGTCTTAGCTCGAAGCCTATCCAGTTCAAACATCCAATTCATGGTCCTAAGTTATCTCCAAATGTTGAAAAACCTTTCCAAAAAATTTCAAATTCACCTCAATCTGTCTCCAAACCAAATCGACCGATTTCGAAACCAAAAAGTGGTATTCCACGAGCGATAAATACTATCAAGCATGGTAAAATGATTTTTAAGTCACCTAAAGTGTTAGAAAAACCAGATGAAAAGTCTCATGAAATAAAAAAAATTTCTTTTGGTAACAAAACATCGGAAATTAATTCTCATAAATCATTTTTAAGTGAAGAAATAGTAAATTCTATTATTTTGTCTGAATCCGATGAGTTGAGTAATTTAAAAAAAAATTTTGAAAGAAATTCTAATAACAAAAAGCCAGAAAATTTTAAAAATATTTATAAAAGTACTCCATCATTAAAATTAACAAGAGACAGTATTTTGAAATTGAAGCAAGCTTCTAAAATGTGTCATAAAAAATTAATTTGTCCAGAAGTTATAAATTTATCGAAAAAAAAATTCAAAGACATAAAAGTAACAGATGTTGAGATAAATAATAGAGATTATACAAAAGTAAAAGCATCATCTGTTGGAATGAGTATAATTGTAGAAAATAAATCATTATTATCGTCAGAAGAAGCCACCAATTATTCACTGTGGGCACCAATTAAGCAGAAAAAAAGTATCATAGACGATGAACAGAGTCTCTTTTGGTCTCAAAGTGACTCTCAACCTTTTATTCCATTTTCAAAAGAAATTATCAACAGCATTAATTTTGTTGATCGTGAAAAAATAACAACTCTAGAAAAAAATACTACTGTGACACTAAATAGCAAATTAGATCGTATGAAGAGATACGACCAGCAACGAAAAAAATTACTTCGTAAACGAAAAAAAAGCTCAATGAAAACTCCAGATGGATCAACAGCAATTGAAATAAATAGAAAAACAGTAAAACGAGATAAAATAAGCGCTGGTAAAATTAATCGTGTCTTCGCTGTCCAATATCTCATCTTTTTCCGTCCAACTTATCATCCTTACTTTCCTAAAATCACTCATAAAAATAATTCTTTTAATTTTATTACAACGCGTCAACTTGATCAATATAAAAAATTGCCAAATGAATTCGAATTTAATTTATTTAAATTTTTAAACGCATTTAAATTTGTTCATCGTTGTAATGAATTAAAACATAATATTTTCCTGTTTAAGATATTTAAAAGCAAGAATTTGGTCAGAAATAATTTATTAAATTATTTAAAAGTCAACATAAAATATGAATTTTTTAAATCAAGCAAAAGTTATTGTCAAATATCATTGTACTTTTATGTTTATGTAATGCTTAGTTTTATTTTGGCTATTTTTAAATTTACATCCCGAATATTTGTTGCTTAAAGTCAAATTGTGGTTTAAAAATTTTATTTTTTAATAAAAAAATGATAATTTATTGGAATTGTATTAATTTGTTTATTGATTAATTGATTGTTAATTTTTTTAGGTTGCTATTGAAAAAGCAGCAGTAGTACGCACACAACAAAACGGCAATAATGCGAAACGTCGTGTTATAAATCAAAAACCAAAAGCAACAGCAACGAGTGAGGCTAATCGTAAAGCACGTGAAGCACGTGAACAAGCACGTCGTCAAATGATGGAAGACCGTAGAAAGTCTATGAAAACTCAAAACCAACAATCTGTTGAAATTTTTGCACCTAAAACATAACAGCCGGCTGTTTGTAAACGATCGTGTACTCAGCAATATAGTCAAATATTCTCGATAAATGTTGCTGTGTAACTAATCATTTTAATGTTAAAGTCTAAAAATATCTCATTTGCATTAAAAGTTCAGATTAAGTAAAAATATAAATATATTAAAATAAAAATTTTACCGATAAAAATGTACACAAAAGAAAGTCATAAATTAATAGCCGCGTTAAATGTTGTTAAATCAAAGATTCCGATTAAATATATTTATTAGTAATTTTTTTTGTGTTTCCTTTAAGTAAGTTGTTTATATTATTTATAAGAGTACATAGAAAGTCATTTTAATTTACAGAATCGTTTTTATAGCTTAAACATGATGACCTAAAGATCGATAATTTCAAATAAATTATACACCTTTTTGATTTATATATATTGATGAATTCAAAATCGACTAACTTAGTAATCAACGTTGTATTAATAAATATATTTATGAATTTATAATGAAATGTAAAAAAAAAAAAAAATTATTGCATGTAAATAATTATTTGGTGCGGTTTTATAAGCCGCAATTTTTGCTTGTTGCACTGATGAGCTAAAGCTTATTATCACTTTTATATAAAAATAAAAAAATTAAAGTCAAAAACGATCACAATTTATTTATTTTATAGAAAGAAAAAAAAACTTTCTTTTTATTACTGACATTTAATGGCAAAAAAGTATCTTTGTGATCAGTTTTTTTTATTGAATATAATAATCAGTGATAATAGATTAAGAAAATAATAATAAAATAGTGTGGAATTTACAAAATAAAAATAGCCGAATGAGTGAATCAAATTATTGTTACGATAATTAAAATTATTTTTTTTTTTTTTTTTTTTTTTTTTACTCGGGAGCCGCCTATCGATTTGTACCAAATATATCACCTAATCAATACTCTTAAATATAATAATTAGGTTACTACCCTACGGCGTAACTGTTAATCGTAATACACTTTTTTATCAGATAAACGAATAAAATTAAATGAATTGTAATATGTTTTTGTAAATTAAAGTCAATAATAATTATGTTAATAGTGTGCTTTTTTAAAGAATTTATTAAAAAGTAGTAGAACCGAATTATGGATATGTATATTAAAAAAATCGGTAGTAAGAGCTCTTCATGACATAAATTAATCTGTATATACAATCAATTTGTGCAGATGATGAATGTATGAATTTTATTTGTATGGATGAGAATTAAATAGAAATTAATTAGCAATGCGAAAATTCAATATTAAAAATTCAAAAGAGAAAAAAAATGTTATATTATGTAAATTTAGATTTATTTTATTTATATAAAGTAAAATTAAATTACTATTTTTAATTATTATTACTATTACTATTATTATTATTATTATTATTACTATTATTGTATTATTGATCCAAGTAGTAATTTATATTCTGAAAACAAATAAACGCGAATCTTCGAATTTTTTTTCATGTCTTTTATGTCTCATTTAATATTTTTTATAAATCCTAAAAATTAAATTTTCAAACTATTAAAATTTTATGCGAAATAATTGTATTTATTTTATCGTATGTAAATTGTATTTTATCGCTAAGCTTTATTAACACAGGTGTTTAATTAATTGTAGTTCGTTATAATCTAATTTAATTATAGTTTTAAAAAGTATTTAGGGATATAAAATAATGAAGTTTTTATTTTGAGTGTATTAAAATTTTTTTATCATAAGTTTTTCCATTTCAATGACTTGAATAATTCTTACAAATGTTTTATACAAAATATAATTAAAATTAATACTTAATAGTAAGTAACTAAGAACAAGTACATGAATTAAGTAATTTATCAGATCTTTGTTTCGTTTTATGTTAATTAAGTAAATTGTTTGTATTGATCAGTATCTCAGAAAACTTTGATATAGTCAAAAATATCAACATGAACGATAAAATGCAATGATTACAGTCTACCTCTTAAAGGTCATAATAAACAATGACAAGCTATTCATTGATATTCAATGACACAATTATTATAACTTCTGAATTCTCTTTGTCGTTTATAATGATAATAGTTATTTAATATTTTTTATATTACAGATATTTACTTTCTCGTCATCATCACAATGGCATTTTATTAATTTTTATGGACACGATTTATTTTTATCTTGACCATTTGTTATCGAACTTTTATGCGAGACAAATTAATGTTTTGCCTTCATTCATTTTATCCTGAACCTTGTCACTGGCAGTGGATTTCTCGGCCTGTGCACTTAAAATTGCACAAACGAATGTTAAAGCAACTCCAATTGCTGCACTATAAAATGCCCAACCTTTAAACAATAACAAATAAATAATTAGTTATATAAATCATTAAATAATTCGATTAATCTAATTTAAAATAATGAAATACCTAAAGTGCAGTCTCCCAGATAAAAAGGCGAAGCATCACCACATATACGTCTAACTCTAGGTGCACCCCAACCAGCGGGATACAAAATCATACCCATCAAGTAAAGAATTCCTGTTTTAAATAATTAAAATTTATTTGCTAGTTAATAATTTTTTTTTAAAAAGTTAATTTGACGTTTTCATTGTTGTCACTTTTCGTTGCTATGGTGACCACTTTGGCAACGGTTAAATATTAATGAGTAAAATTTGTAAAAATATTGATTAATTAAATTGTCGATAATAAACATTTTGACAGAAGCGCGCAAAGTGCGTTCGATTTTCTACAAGGAAAGAACAAGATGACACTGGATATCATCCGAGATTATACACAGTGATATTTGTGATGAAAAAAAATTTCAGATAGTACCTAGAAAAATCCAGATTATATTACGTGATATCTGGATTATACTCATTGTAATCTGGATTATACTCACTGTAATCTAGATTATACTCATTATAATCTAGATAATATCAGCTACTATCTAAAATTTTTTTTCATTCGGTATAATCTGGGATGATATCCAGTGTCATCTTGTTCTTTCCGTGCATCCGGGAAAAAAAAATTATATAAAATTGTATCTAATTATATATAATTTGATTTAATTTTATACAAAGATATATACTTTTATATAGTTATGTTTGATATTTTACATATAATTTTGTATAATTTGATATAATTATTTAAATTTGTATATAATTATATAAATTTATGTATAAATATATAAATTTATACATAATTTCATCTAATTCTAATCGGCGTATTTCATGGCATTATATAAAATTATATATAATTTTGTATAATTATATAAAATATTATATAATTATATATAAATATATAAATTTATACATAATTATATATAATGTCATCAAATTGTAATTTACGTATTTGCATTCGTTACATATAATTATGCACAATTTTATAAAATTTTATATAATTATACTAAGGATCATAATTATATAAAAATGTATATAACTATATAAAATTTAATAAACGATATGAAAATTATACATAATTGTATATAATTATATAGGGCCAAAACTCATATATAATTATATATAATGATTTATATATAATTGTATATAATTTTTTTTCCGGGTACCCGTAAAAAACAAATTGACACTGGATATCATCTCAGATTATACTCAGTGATATCTGAGGTGAAAAAAATTTTGAGATAATAGCTAGTATAATCTAGATTATACTGGGTGATATCTGGATTATACTCATTGTAATCTGGATTATACTAGCTACTATCTGAAATTTTTTTTACCCAGTATAATTTGGGATGATATCTAGTGTCATCTTGTTCTTTCTGAGTAGTTATTGAAATAATAGTTTTTGTGAAATAAATAAATTCATAAATTACCTGCAATAGCCTGGGCAACTCCGGCGAGATTGAAAATACTTTTGCGACCAATACTCTGAACACAGCATCCAAGCAAAGCTGCAAACACTGTCAGAGCCATTACTGACAAGCCTAGAGCAAGGAAAAACAGCGAAGCTTTCCAGCAGCCTGGAAAGACATTGGAATCTGTTGCAAGACCATCGATGTTAAAATTAGCACAATGCATTCTATTGAAGAGCATTGTGCATCGATTAAAAATTCCCGCTGTTGGTGTATACAATTCAGTACCATTTTCTACAAAAAAAAATAATTAATCAATAAGTTAATTAATATTAACTTGTTTTTAGAAAAAACTTACGAGTATCTTTAGTCTTTGCAGGTCCAACGATCCATTTTGGTGTTATGAGAGCCGAAAATACGGCCATCAAAGCAACCAAAGACAGTAGGGACCACAGTAGACTGCGGCCAGTAACAATCACATAGCACATTATGTTGCTATTTTTCTATCCGTATCTCATTCTCAGCCTCTTCTGTTCATTCCGATCAACTGGAAATAATTTAAAAGCCATTAATTATCGAGACGCTTCATTTAAATTTATCAAGCCCGTGTTCATCGTAAATTATCCGCCCATTTACTTTCAATAGCCACGTATAGTAGTCTCTAGTTCCTGAAATCATTAACCCAACACCCAAATTAGTGTTTACGTTGAAATAATCTGAAGGCTTAACATTATTTATTCAAGAATGATTCATAAAAAATATCGCGTTTAAATTAGAGTCGATAAAAAATCTCGTCTTACAATTAAATGTGGGTCAGGTCTTTAGTTTCAAGATAAAAAAAGGCTATTCGCCAGCCGAAATGGAAGTAGATTTCATAATGAATAAAAAAAATAACTTTTAATTAACTGTCATTTCTGATACAATTGATTTAGGAAAATGATGAAGCATGTGAATTAAAGCTTATTTGATAAGCTTTCAAATGTAATTTACAAAAATACGAAAAGTTGTCGCATTAAAAAGTTAATGCACAGAGGACCAAAAATGGTTGGATTTTTTTGCGATTTTTGAAATTTTTAATCTGTTTTTATTCTTGATCTAATTGATTGAGGGCAATAAATAAGCATGAAAATGAAAGGTTGTTCAATAAGCTTTAAGATGCAATTTACAGAAATATGAAAAGTTATCGCATTCAAAAGTTATTGCAAGGAGAGACAAAAAAAGTAGAAATTTTTTGAATCAGCTCGTATTTCTAAAATAACCGACCGATTAAGCTCATCCTCGAACTTAACCTCGGTAATTATCTGTAGAATATTCACAGAAAGAAAAAAAGCCTTGAGTCAAGTGTAAATTTTCTTAAATCATGAAAATCTTAAGGAAGACTGAAAATTTCTTGAAGGAAGTTAAATTTTTTTAAGCTAAGAAAATTTCTTCTTGCTCCAAAATAACTTCGGTCTTCTGTATAATTTTCTCGATTCGAGAAATTTTTTTTTTCTGTGTGGATGCGAAGTTTGATTAAGATCCGTTAAAAATTGTGAGAGTTACAGTAGAGACAAGGCCGGTTACATCGCTTATAAATCAACTTTTGAACCATATATATTTTTTGACTCAGATCGACGAGTTGAGTAAGGATGTATAAAAATGTTTTAAAAATTCTGACATAAAGACCAATGCAATAATTAGATTTCTATGAAATTTACTAAAAAAAAATTTATCTGTTTTATATTTAACAAAAACATACTAATATATTTTCATAAATTAAAGCAACAAAAAAATTCCAAAGATTTTTAGTTTTAGTTTAAAAAAAAATATTACAGAATCGATATTAAAAAAAAATCTAAAAAATTTGTTAGTTCGTTCAATTGAAGTGATTAGTGTACAACTCAGAAACATTTGACAGCTTCCTACTTCAGAATTTATTCTTAAGTAAAAGAACGGAGTGAAATAAATTAAAATCAAGATCAATTACACGGCTGGTGTCTCTTTCGGAATTCAATACAAATGTCAGTTCTCGGTTTTCGGTATTCTTTAATAGGATCTTCAATGACTACATCCGTAACGAGATCTTCCGTTTACTTGAGTAAAAAGTATCTACACAAGGAGCCAAGCATTCTTTGATCACAGGATAAATAATAGCGTATAAAAAGCAATAGAGAAAGCCAGAGAAGGTATTATCAAAAATAACCAGTGATAGAAAACACAAAAGTGTTAAAGTCCGTAGCTCTTAGGATCTGTCTCTTTGTTCTCCCGCAGAATTCCAGGAAGTCCCAACTCCAAGGAATAAAAGGAAGGATCGTGTCTCACTTAGACATACACGCGACTTGTAACCAAGTCCTAGTGTTAATATAAGACCAAAGACCAAAGGATACTCCGAGGCCTTTAATCCTATACGATCAAATTAAACATAAGACACAAGAAATGAGACGGCGATCTCGTCAGCTTAATCACCCTCACATGCTTCACGCTTCCTTTCTATACATCTTAAATGTTCCAATCCAAGCTAAGATCCGCCATCAACATGTAACCAATTTTATCCGTGAGACTTTTATTCTATTCTTCCTTCTCTTCTCCTCACTTAGCTTACGCTTGGTCAACTTTGGAATCTCAAATATTCTCTTGTATCGACTATTTTTATTTTTTCTTTCTAGTCCTTTCCTTTTATTTTAGTTTTTTGCTCCACCCCGCAAACTCTCGGGTACAGAGACCGGACTGAGCAGGGAAGATCTTCCGATTGGTTGTGTATTGGGGATCGAACCCACTCGTATCGTGTTTACTCGGAGATCAGCTTGAGTTAATCTCTGTTTGTAGTTTTTAGTCAGTGGCTTAAGTTTAACTCAACTCGATTCTTCATCCAGAGCAAAAATACACTTTCATTTATAAATTATTATACACACATTAAAGCTCTGCGTAATTTCTCATTCAATGTTCGGTGATGAGAAGGCGGCCTTATCAATCCGTTTGTTAAGATGCCTCAGGCCACATACGTTGCATTACATATAAATAAATCCATGTAGATGTAATATATTTACAATACAAGAGAGATGAGAACCATAAAACATGGATATAGTAGTACTGGATACTGGAGACTGCCCACCCAGAAGTGAAACATCGATTCGCTCATCTCTGATCACTCTGGCTTTGAAAGTGTACGGAGATGCATAAGTTATTAGTCATCACATCACCATATTCCTTCTCTTTTTCACTTCACTCTTACTTTTGGAGTTTTTAATGGTATTGGTATGGTTGCATATATTTTATTGCCTCTACGCAGAAAGAAAGAAAGTCTTCAGTCAAGTGTAAATTTTCTTAAATCAAGAAAATCTTGAGGAAGGTTGAAAATTGATCGAAGCTAAATTTTTTTAAACCAAGAAAAATTCTTCTTGCTCCAAAATAACTTCGGTCTTCCTTACAATTTTCTTGGTTCAAAAAATTTTCTTTTTCTGTGTAATTAAAAAAATTTTTAAACTCATTTTATTAAATTACAACTGTAAATTTTGAATAATTAATTTTCATAACAAAATCTTCCATTAAAATCTAAATAATGATTTTATTTGTATATAATTAAATTTGTTTTTATACACAGAAAAAAATAAAATCTTGAGTCAAGCATAAATTTTCTTAAATCAAAAAAAATCTTAAGGAAGATTGAAAATTTCTTGAATGAAGTTAAATTTTTTTTAAGCCAAGAAAATTTCATCTTGCTCCAAAATAACTTGGGTCTTCCTTACAATTTTCTTCACAGAAAAAAAAATTTACTTGAATCAAGTAAATAATTTTAAAGAATTTCATTATCTTGATTTGACTTGAAAAATTCTTAAACTAAGAAATTTTTCTTGGTTTAAGTAAATTTTACTTGATTTAAAAATTTTTCGTCTTGATTCAAGTCAATAAAACTTTTCAAAATTATTTTCTTGGTTCAAGAATTTTTCTCTTGATTCAAGATAATTTTTTTTTTTTTTTTTTCAGTGTTGGTTCAAGAAATTTTTTTTTCTGTGTATGGGTTTTTTTCCTCAAAAACTCTCTTAAGCATAATGTAAGAGGTCAAATGCCAGGTCCTAAATTTAGGGAGCTACTAAAAAAACAAATAAAAGAGTTTATAATTTAAATTACTTGTTTTAAAAACAACTTCGGTACGGGTTAATATATAACTCCTTTTTTTGTACTTCTATTCTCGGTCTAAACTCGAGCCGGCATTTCGATCTTTTTTAAATACTGGACTCTCTGTAATATAAATTTAGATTTGGGCTTTATTTAGGTCACCATATTTTACAAATTAATATTTTTATCTGTCGCTTTCAATAAATTTCATAAAAACATAAACCCGCCTTTTTATAATCAACCATAGACATACATATTTTTATAATACCATGTGCACTCGAGATTTTATGGGATGACGAAAAAAAGTTAAGATAAATGTAATTTGTTGCATAATCGGGACATCTGGAAGACAGTTGGCCAGCAGTAGCAGGTGCTCTTGTCTTTCACCTCATATAAATTTATCTCTCTTGCAATTTTCTCTTTGATTCCACCAACCTTCCCACCATTTGTTATTTATGTGTAGCCATACTTTTCCATCTTCTTTCCCAGTTTTTTGTTTGACTCCACTTGTATTAGTCTTAACTCATGTTTTGCGGAGCCGTACAGCAGAAGTAGAAGTACTCAGTCACACGTGCCTTTATATTACATTATTTGTATCTCTTTCTTCGCAACGCTCTCTAATATAATACGCTCTGTTATGTACTCTATTCTATGCTACCCAATAGCTCAACTCATATTTATATTCCCATACTCTACTCATATAATAGTTACTCATAATAAAAAGTTACCGCCGATTTTATCTCAATGATTTATCGAGACTTTGTGGTTACGAACTAGTCGCCAGCTAACTTCGAATTAATGAACCAAACAATTTGCATCTATTTAAAAAAAAAAATTAATTAATTAAAGTTTAAATTGCTTTTTAAAAATCTCTGCATTTATTTTTCATTATTATTATTTTAGATTTTTCGTGTCATAGAATAAAATTATTTTGGTGAGTGTGATGTAGAAGATAAAAAGAAATTTATTTAATTATTAATAAATGAAGAAATAATTAAAAAATTATAATTTTTAAATAATGCATATGCAGATTTTTTGATTTCTTAATTTTTTATTTATTTGTATTTCATTCACTTTTTTTTTTTTTAATAAATTTTAATTAATGTCTACTAGATTCACAATCATTCTTTCCTACGAATTATCGCAGAATAAAATAAATTATCAAAACGTCATACATAATATTTGATTTTTTTTGTACTACAAGAAGTATTTCCTTTTTGTTAGTAGACTTCATAAAAATCTAACTATTGCATTCGTCCTCATATCGTAACTATTAAAAAATTTTGTTTTTTCCTGATTCAGTTCTTGTAAAATACCATACAGAAAAAAAAATAACTTGAACCAAGTAAATAATTTTGAAGAATTTCATCTTCGTGATTTAAGTAGGAAATTTCGTAAATTGAGAAACTTTTCTTGGTTTAAGTGAATTTTACTTAATTAAAAAATTTTTCGTTTTGATTTAAGATAATGAAACTCTGGAAAATTATTTTCTTGGTTCAAGAATTTTTCTCTTGATGAAATTTAATTTTTTTTATCAGTGCATTAGCTCAAAAGCTTATATAAATATGTATGTACTAATTTATTTATATACATGTATATTTATACGATTTAACACGGCTTTTCATGACGATAACGTTTACAATTGGTAACGTAATAGAACTCAACGTAATGAAAGTTTGAATGATTATGAAGATCAAGTTAGAAGATGAGCTAAAGTAGGTAATAGTCAATAATTTACGAAATGGCAGCATTTTGAAATTTTCATAACTAAAAAAATCACACTTTCTCCAATTCTGCCGAGAAAAACTTTTGATTAGACCAACTTATCGACTTTTCTTAAAGAATATAAACAGAAAAAAAATTAACTTGAATCAAGAAAAAAATTGTTGAGCCAAGAAAATTATTTTGAAAAGTTTCATTCTCTTTAATCAAGTGAAATTTACCTAAACTAAGAAAAATTTTTTATTTTAAGAATTTTTTTACTCTAATTAAGAAGATGAAATTCTTCATATTTATTTACTTGATTCACGTAAAATTTTTTTTGTGTGCATGAAAGCCCATTAAATAAGCTTGAATTTTGATATATTACTATTAGCTTAGGCTTATAATTACTTAGTCTATGTAGTGGTTCAATTAAATTTTACTGTTACTGTTACATTCGCTTTGCTATTTTTGTTTTCAATTATAGTTTATTTTTTTTTAGTTAATAATACTTTATTATCTATAAATTTTCTGCATAATAATTCAAACTAAAATCAACTTCCATTTCGTCTGCCGAATGATTTTCTTTGACTTATAGTTCTAGTGTATGATGCTGCAAGTTGAAGTATTTTTTTACTTGCTCAGAAAAAAAATTTTTGGACCAAAAAAATTGTAAGGAAGACCAAAGTTTTGAAGAACAAATTTTTTTGAGACATGAAAATTTTAATACATAAAATTTTTTCTTCCTAAAGATTTTTTAAAAGAAAAAAAATTTTTTCTAGAGTCAAGAACTTTTTCTTTCTGTGTATGATTCTTTCATTTAAAAAATTTTTAATGGAAAAATTTTTAAAATTAAAACAAA
This sequence comes from Cotesia vestalis, assembly GCA_000956155.1. NCBI lineage: Eukaryota > Metazoa > Arthropoda > Insecta > Hymenoptera > Braconidae > Cotesia > Cotesia vestalis. The sequence continues at coordinate 1,577 of JZSA01000665.1, read as the reverse complement.
CATTTCACTATACTACAATAAAAATAAAAAATCTTAAACTTAAACGACTCATACAATTACCAGTTACAAATTCTCTATATTCCAGATATAACATGATTCCAAGTAGTAGCTGCATCTGCTAGTCGACTTGAACGAGCACAATCTACCTCGACATATATCAGGGTTTCGACTCAGCCCCAGAGTACCAAGGCAAAGTGTAATGTAAGTAAACTAATATATAATGCAACCAAAGTGTATTTAGCTCTATGGAGCAGAGATACGCTATCTCGTTACTTTATACTTTATTTTTTGAGTTATTTCTTGTATCGACAGGCGATAGGTACTTGGAGTCAGTAGTAAGCTAGTATCTGGTACCTAGTACCTGGTACTTTAATACTTTTCCCATGAATAAAAAGAGACGGCGAGTTAACGCAATTTTCAATCCACGCTCAAGTTGCTGTTGCCTGTAGGCGATCGTTGTTCTTTAACATTACTTTTATTTTTTTCTTCTTTTCCTATTATTTTTTTTTTTTTGGTTTGTTGTAACTATACTCGCGTTATGAGTAAAAGAATAACAAGAGAACTGACATTATGTTATTTTGTATTATAGATAGATGTATTATATCGAGTACTCTTCTCAGTCCTATACATACAACCGGACCCAGAGCGCAAAGAGTAAACGTTGATCGTTGCGATAATTAGGGAATACGAGAAGTAGCAATAAGTACAGTTAAGAAGCGAGAAAATACGAAACTGGATCTTAAGTTAACGGTACAAATAATTAAGATAAACGACGATAACTTGATAGTTATAATTTTAAAATAAGTCTCACATCAATTGTCATTGTTATCAACAAATATTTAATCATCTGATATCATATTTCCTTTCAAGAGTAATCGTTCATTATTTATAAGTATTTTTTTTTTTTTAAATAATATAACTAATTTTGATCTGTACAGATACAACCAGTACTAAACAATACAGTAATGTTACGCTATTATAATTTTTTTGAGCAATTATTTTTATCATTATATAGCGGAATCATTGTCAGCTGGTCTATTATTAGCGATGAGCGTTGGCGTTCTTGTTTATTCTTTTATTTCTTTGGTATTCGTGTTTTATTTTATTTTATTATTTTTTCGAATAATATATAATGTCCAGCACAGCCGGAAGTCCCGACACTATGTCTGGGACTGTCGGTGTTGGAGATGATAAAACTCACGCATTACATTAAATATCTCTCATTCGTTGTAATATTATTCTTAAATAATACGTTTCTATCATCAATATTGTATTTATTATCTTATCTCATCTGACGATTTTGTCCTTTTTTTTTTTTTCCTCTGTCATTTACTTTTACTTTATTATTCCAGGTCTAATCTGTCCAGCGTCCAGCCACTAACTGCTGTATCATCCAAGGCTAATTCATCATAATAATAAGGTAGGATAAAACAACCTTTGAGGCTTTTTCTATAATTGACCCTTGAAATACTCGCATATAATTAAAATCTTCAAATAATAATAATAATAATAATAATAATAATAATAATAATAATAATAATAATAATAATAATAATAATAATAATAATAATAATAAT
>JZSA01000664.1:0-42657 GCA_000956155.1 Cotesia vestalis | reverse complement strand
CCCTTTTTTTTTTTTTTTGTAAAAAAATGATCATCAGCGAAAAGGAAGTCTTGAAGCGTGACTGGTGCGTGAACACGCATCATTTAACGGCAAAAAGTAAGTCTCGGCTCTGTCTTAACTTTTCTTCTCGTGCAATTAGAATGCGTCGCGTGTTGAGATGTCGGTAGAAGAATCTTATAGTCTGTTTATATTATGTACACCAACCTTTGTATTGCGTTGATGTACATATACGTACATACAGATTATCTCTATACATACAAATACATTAGACTTTACACACATTTATCTAGACGGGATTCCTCATTCTAGCCATATAGTTCAACACGACACATCGCTTCCTTATAATCCAATATATCTATGTATTATAAATTGTAATAATACGTACTGATGGTTTATAAGTGTTAAATTCATCCAAACAAGTGTTAGTTACTCTGTATACAACATACTGTTAAGTTAAATGCGTAGGTTGATGATTTTAATACTTAAGTTAGAGTGAAGACGATGTCCGTATCAAGGAATAAGGAATGAGTAAAGAGGATAAAGAGCGATGACACGTACGATGGACAAAAGAACATTAAAAAATATGATTTTATCTGCGCGAGATTATTTAATATTTCTATAATCTAAAGTACACACCCTGAACATTCATTGTTGTCTCTTTAATGGTAAAAGTTTTGATAATTTATATGTGTATGATTTAAATATTATTTATTCTCTTCATTATCTATCAAACTTTTTGGCCTTAAGGTGTATAATAATAGAATCATGGCTAGATGAAGATATTTTGATGTTTTAGTTAAAAAAGGACCCCATAAAGACTGTCACAGAAGGGAATCACAGTACTGATTGGAAGAGGGTCCAGAATTGATATTATAGAATACGTTCCAATTGGGGTGTCCTTTTATTGATTATTTATTGCGATAGATGTTTATGTAAGAACATTTGTCATTCGAGTCATGGATTACTAGCTCAGCTAGCTCTATCGACTCGAATGCAAGTAAATAGTCTTATTAGTCATAATATTATGTTAATGTTATATTTCATGGTATGGTATTGGATTTTATTGTCTCGTATGCTTAGTTATGCTGCTGAAAGTACTTAAATGTTTGTTATTTGTAGGAGAAGTTATTGGTGTATGGAGGAAGTAAAGGGAATAACAGACAGTGAGGTGAAGAGAGGGTACTGTAAGTAAAAAGACAGCTGGAGATGGAGGGAATTCAGCCGCCCTCTTCAATGAATTATTCATATAAAACGCGAACTTAAACTTTAAATCGTACGACGATGTTGATCGGTTATTCTTGCTTCTGGTTAGACCCGTATTTTTATAAACACTTTTTGAGGACGCAATCGATGACTAATGTCTTTAAACACCCACATGCGAGATTATTTGAACAAAAAAATTAACTTCGAAAATCTACTTTCATACACAGAAAAAAAATTTACTTGAATCAAGTAAATAATTTTGAAGAATTTCATCTTCTTGGTTTGTCTTAAAAAATTTTTAAAATAAGAAATTTTACTTAGTTTAAGTAAATTTTACTTGATTCAAGACAATGAGCTTCTTAAAAAAAATTATTTTCTTGGTTCAAGAATTTTACTCTTGATTCAAGTTAATTTTTTTTTTTCAGTGTAGGCTTGCTCACAAAAAATACTCCAATAGTTAATTAATTAATTAATTTTTTTCTGTATATAAATTATGTAATGCTTTTTTTTATTTTTTTTTTTTTTACTAAACATAAAGTTTAATTAAATAAAAAATATTTTGTATTAAACTTACCGGTGTTGATTTGTAAGTTTTGTTTTTTAAATTTTGATTAAACTTTTTTGTTTAGCAACACTTTGAAGTTTTTATTAACTATTTATACAGTCACTTCTAAAGAAGATATATGGATAAAAGTAGTAAGCCGGTGCTTGGAGAACCAGCGCGGACAGAGTGCCGAGCGAAACTGAATATAATAAACGAGGAAGCGAAGGGAAAAGAACAGAAGCGTAAGTGTGAGTACAGAGCAATACAAGGAGATACGAGGGGCATCGATCCTACAAATGGATGAGTGTACTGAGAAAATGAGACGGTTATAGTAGTAGTTATTATTATGCAGAGTATATTAACTTGAAGAATATGTGTACAGATATAATATGTACTCCCTATAATTGGGAGTAAAGGATATTAATATGAATTTTTTTCAAAAAGTTCATAAAATATTTTATTTCGTTAGGTCGGTCCATTGAAATCATCCAAAAAAAAAAAAAAAGATCATAGTTTTTTGACACTAAAGTTAGCCGACGTTTATAATTTTTTAATTATTTTTCATTTATTAAATTATAATTTAAAAAATTCACTTATAGTTTTTAAAGTTTTTTTACATGTGAAATTTTTTTTTTAATTATTTTTTTAACAATTTTTTCAGTAAAAAAAATTTTTTTAATTTTTAGATGTCGACTAACTTAATTTTTACAAGTTTTTTTATAACACTAAATTTGACAGACATTAAAAATTTTTTTAGAATTTTGTAGCAATTAAATTATTAAAAAAAAAGTTAATTAAAAAATTTCACATCTGAAAATTAATAAAAATTACAAGTGAAAATTTTTAGAAGCATTTTTTTATTGTAATTGATTTGTTAAAAAAATTTTTTAAATTAACAGCTGACTACTAACTTCAGTATTATGTTTTTTCGTGGGAAGTTTCTTTAACTTCAACAATTTCGATTAATCAAGAGTGAAATTATTTCATGAAATATAAAATTTTGAAGAATGATCTGCAGAAAAGAAGAGACCGCTCTGTAGAAAATGAAAAATTCATTGAAGTTTAAGTACAAAGGTTAAACTAATATTTAAAAAATACTTCTTTTAATGTCTGTCTCGCCATAAAATTAAGTGGTCTATTTCAACGGGCTATAAAATTCCCATGGTTATATATCTATGTGTGTATAAGTGAACATATGAACATGGTGCATTATGTTCTATAATAAAAAAAATTTTTTAATACCCCAATGGTGCTAAAATGTATTTTAAGATAAATAAAAAATCAAATTATAGTGGAAATACGATCTTATGATTACGACTTTCTTGTTACTTATTTTCTTTTTGTCATAAATCATTGATAATTAATCTATAAATAAAAAATTTATGAGCATAAATAAAAAGCATAAAAATTTTTTAAATTATTACACAATCAAGAGAAAGTTATAAACTTATTTATTCATAATGCTAAATATTCACGTAGAATGAAATCATCGATGACTAATTTTCGCAGCTGTTTTTCTGTGCGTTCATTGTTCTGTGCGTTTACACGGAAAGAAGTAAACTGTAATAGATAATAGTTGAATTGGAACAAGTAATGATCAACTGCTAAAAATTACCATTTCAAACGGTAAAATCGTAATATTAATAATCACTATGTAATATTTATCATTTAAATGCTACAATTTATTCTTTACATGAAAGAAAATACTATTTCAAACAGTAATATTCGCTTCGTGAATGTCTAAAATGTTAAAGTATTATAATTAAGAATTTTGACTTCGATATTTATCATTTTGTATCTAAAAACTGATCGCATGATATGTAAAAAGTATAAAATACAGTTACTAAATTTCTAATACAATATTTACAAAGTAAAATGTTAAATTTTAAACGCAGCGCTAAAAATGAAACTATAATTATTGACTTGCTTGGACTGGTAAAATATATATTTTAAGAGTAGAATTTTTATTGTTTCAAAAATTAAATTTTCAAATGTCAATTTTTACTGTTTAAAACTGTAATTTTTTAAGATGAGAGAGTCGTTATTTACTATAGTGACAGCTACTAATCACTTATTTTCGATATTAAATTATAAATTGTGGCTTTTACACTTTTTACATTAAGTTCTGTAATATTTATATTTTTACCACACCGATGTCCGCTTTACTGTTTGAAACTATAAAAATTAACTTTGAATCTAAAAAAAATTTTTATAAAAATATTTTGAGAATGTTTGGCATAAATTTCATTATAAAACCAAATAAAGCAATACTTAAATATATTTCAATACTTTATTATTTGAACTTTTCATTTGATTATTTGTACTTTCATTTTGAATATAAATTTATTATTTTCTTAATGGAAAATTTGTTATATCTATTATTTATTTTAAACATAAAAAAATACTTTTATGGCCATTAATTATATTTATAATCATTCAGCCTCTAGTGGATCTTCACCGTTGAAAAAATCAACACCCTCTAAACCTTCAGGTAAATAACTCAGTCCGGAATCTTCATGATGCTTCATATTGTAACCTTTTCCGTATCCTATCAAATAAGTTGACTCAATTAACTAATGATTGATTAATTTAATAGAATTTATTTTATAAAAGTAAAAAGTATTACCGAGTTCTTTCATAAGTTTGGTTGGAGCATTTCGAAGATGCAAAGGTACGCTAGGTTGTGGACCTTTATGCTCTCTAACAATCCGCTGCGCTGCTCTAAGAGCATCCTCCATTAATCGTGATTTAGGAGCTTTTGCTAAGTATACAGCGCATTGAGCTAGCAGAACATCACATTCAGGCATTCCCATCATTTTACAAGCATTCATAGTGTGAACTGCTACACCTAAAGCTTTTGGATCTTTCAGGCCAATGTCTTCCGAAGAAAATCGCACTAATCGACGAGCAATGTACACAGGGTCTTCTCCACCAGCCAACATCCTCGTGAGCCAGTACAATGAGGCGTTTTCATCACTGGCGCGCATAGATTTATGTAGAGCCGAAATCATGTCGTAATGTTGTTCTCCTTTTTTATCATACAGCATGTGAGTTTTTTTCAAGCTCTCCTTGATGTCTTCCAGCGTTATTAACCCAGGGCCGTTTGCTACAAAGTCTTTTTCATTAGGTACTATAGACTGAATGGCTAACTCTAGGCCACCCAACGCTATCCTTGCATCTCCATCGCAAGTTTCTGCCAAAAATTCAATAGTTTTCTCATCAATCAAAAACCGCGGTACTTCTGATAAGCTATTGATGTCAATACTGTCCTTGAATATTGCTCCTTCTACCGATTCTACTGCACGATTTAAAATATTCAGTAAATTTTCTACTGTTAATTTCTCCAAAACAATTACTCGACATCGGCTAAGCAATGCAGAATTTAGACTGAACGATGGATTTTCAGTAGTCGCTCCGATCAATTTTATCGTGCCTGATTCAACGTGAGGTAAAAAAATATCTTGCTGGAGTTTATTAAACCTGTGAATTTCATCCATGAATATAACCGTTCGACGACCAAATTTTAAATCATTACCGGCGATTGTTGTTGCTTCTTTAACTTCGGCTACTCCACACATTGCAGCTGACAGCTTTACATATCGCGTTTTACCAGTTGGGTCTTTTTTACACATATTTGCTATTACATTCGCGAGAGAAGTCTGTAAATATATAAAAAAAAGTTACATATCAGAGAAATAAATGAGAAGGGACAAAAGAAGTAATTAATGCTTGGAAAATTTCCTACCTACGATAAACATTACAGCCGTAATTAATTAAAGTATTAACTTATTGTAATTTATAATTAATGACAACAAAAATAAACATACTTTACCACAGCCTGGCGGTCCCCAGAGAATTATATTTGGAATTTCGCCTTTATTTAATAATTGCAGTAACATACTTTGTCCACCAAGTACATGAGGCTGCCCAACATAATCGGTAAAAGACGTTGGTCTCATTCGTTCGGCAAGCGGTGCATTACTTTGCTTTTTTATTGGCTTTGTAGTAACAGGAATTTCCTAATGTAAAACAAACGATTTATATTAATAAAAGTTAAATTTTAAAATTATTAATAAATTTCATATCCGACTGCCTTAACAAGATTATAATTAAAGATACCTTATTAGACTTTTTCTCAGGAGATTCATCAATAATATTATCACCGAAGCTACGCTTATCAGTCGATGACGACGATGATGATGATGATGACGATGACGATAGAAAAAGCTGTGATTGACTTAAATTTGTATTTACATTTTTTTTAAGTTTTTTAACAACATTGGGACTCTTCGCCTTGGATTGATTGTCAACTCGTGGTCTTTTGAAAAATGTCTGAGGTTCTGAGGTAGATTCGTTTAAAAATAAGCACTTGGAAGCATGATTTTCGATCAGGGATTGAGAGAATTTTTTTGCACAAATTGGACACTCAACTTCGTTGTCCATTATTGGTAATTATTTACAATTTAAATATTAATCAACAGCGATCTGTAAAATAACAACAAAAATTATTAGTATTACAAAGAATGAACTGAAGTTGACAGATATAAAATTTTTTAAAAATATTTATAGCAATTAAATTATTATAAAAAAATTAAATTAAAAAGTTTCACATGTAAAAATTAATAAAAATTACAAATTAAAATTTATGACATTAAAGTAGCTGTCACTTGACAATTTTTTAATTTTTTTTAACAAATAAATTTGTTCCAAAAAATTATTTTAAAAAAATTGCATTTGTAGTTTTTTAAAATTTCTCAATGTCAATTTTTTTATAAATTTTTTTTGCCATAATTTATTTGTTACAAAAATTCTTCAAATTATCAACTATCTGATAAGTTAATTTTCATGAAAATTTTTAAAAGCATTTATTTATTGTAATTGATTTATTAAAAAAATTTCAAAAATTAAGAGCTGACTGCTAACTTCATGAAAATTAATTTAGCAGATATTTAATAATTTAATAAATAAATTACTGCATTAAAAAAATGAAAAAAAAATGGACATTTAAAAATTTTAATAAATTAAAAATGCAATTTTTTAGAAATAATTTTTTGGAACAAATTTTTTTGTTAAATAAAATTAAAAAATGGTCAAGTGACAGCTAACTTTAATATCATGATAACTTCAGTATTATTATAATTATTACATAGAACCATTATTGATATTTTTTTATGTTTATTTACCTGTCAATAATTACTTGTCAGCTGTCACGGTTTTTTAATGTACATTTAAATAATTTCAATGAATAATTTGAGTATTAGCCAATGCATCAAGAATAAATATTTAATTTTTTGTACCCAAATTAAAAAATTAACTTTTTTATCAAGTAAATCAACAGCATCAAAACATAGCCAAGCTTGGATGTTATGCCCGTAGGTTATGATTTAGCTCCAAAGCTGCATTTTCAAATATAAATTCACTGTTTATACAAACGTAGCCAATCCTGAAATACATAAAGATGAATTTTCATGCAATAATATACTAGAGAACCAATAAAATAATTTTATTTTTGTCGTGAAGTATGAAAGTACGTATTAAGTGTTGAAAATGAGTCGCAATAAACTTATAATATAAAGATATCCAGCTCTCACGTGGTGGGAAATAAACATAAACAAGGTCATTCACTACATGTTTCATATTTCGAAACTATACAAATGCCGAAACTATGACAAATAAAGTTAGCAGACATCTAAAAATTTTTAGAATTTTTTTTTCATTGAAAAAATTATCAAAAAAAATTGATTGAAATAATTTCACATGTAAAAAGCTTTGAAAATTATACGCGCAATTTTGCAAAAATATTTTTTTTGTTCTAATTTAATTAATAAAAAAAATCGAAAATTGTTGAACATCGTTTAATTTATGAAAATTAAGTTAGCCGACATCTAAAAATTTTTAGAATTTTTTTTTCTTCGAAAAAATGATTAAAAATCAATAAAAAAAAATTTTTATCTGTAAAAATCTTGAAAAACTATAAGTGCAATTTTTTAAAAATATTTTTTTGTTTTTGTTTAATGAATTTAAATAAAATCCAAAAGTCTAAAATGTCGGCTAACTTTAGTATAATTAATTTATGAAAATTAAATTAGCCGAAACCTAGAAATTTTTAGAATTTTTTTTTCATTGAAAAAATTATTACAAATCAATAAAAAAAATTTTTCATTCGTAAAAATCTTGAAAAATTATGAGTGCAATTTTGTAACAATATTTTTAGTTCTTATTTAATAAATTAAAAAAAAAAATCAAAAATGTCGGCTAACTTTAGTATCATGTTTAATTTTAATATCATGCCGAAACTTCCTATGTCAGATAATTCGTACCAATTAAAATGATACTAAGATAGTTACAAAAATTAATTTAGCAGACGTTTGATGATTTTAAGAATTTTTTTTAACTAGTAAATTATAGTAAAAAAAAATTGGCATGTAAAAATTAAAAAAAATTAAAATTAAAAATGCATTTTTTATAAATAATTTTTGGGAACAAATTTATATGATAAAAAAAATTAAAAAATAGTCAAGTAACTGCTAACTTCAATCTCACCTAAGATTAAACTATTTATTAACAAAATATTCGAAAAAATGAGCTCATTTATTCTTCCCGACTATAGGTATCTTTTCTATCAACAGTATTATGCTGAAAAATTTTTCTAATTTTTTGGAAAATCAATTTATAATCATGAAGTTTGCGATACTACTTATTTTAATTACTTTACAAGTAGATAAAATATTAATCGCTTGAAAAGCGATTATTTTGAGCCACTGAATCTTGAATACAATTGAAGCTACGTCATTGATGAAGAATGTACTGCTTAAATTTAATCACACAACCAATCATGACCAATCATAAGCTATATAGCCAATCACAAAATTTGAAAATCATGAAATGCAACTGTACGTTGTTTTGCATTCTAAATTACTATATAACTTGAAATTTTCGTTACTCTCGCACCATTTTAGTCTCAATTGTCGGCAAGCAACTCCCAAGTCTTGTAATTTTATTGTTGAACGAAGAACACTGTGACACGTGCTTGGAAATAAAAGATATATTATAAAATAGTTTTACATTACTTTTGGTAAGTAATATATATCACATAATTGTTAATTAGTTTAATAAAAATAAGAATGAAAGTAGCAGAAGAATAAAAAATATCAAATTATGTGTAGAAAAGTTAATTTTACAATTACGCTTTGAAGAAGTTTAGAAGTCAAGTGATACAGATATACTGCTTAATTTATATTTGTAAAGCATATGGAATATTTTTCGGTAATTATTTTCAAGTGAGGTCCACCCTATTTTTGGTCATATCTAGGTGAAAAATTAATATTTTTTAATTTATTCTATTCTGCTTGTTTTTACGGCGCATTTATGATAAAAAATATCGTGAAAGAAAAAAAATTAAGGTTTCGATAGCTTTTTTGCCTTCAAAAGTTGGAAAAAATTTTGGTTCATGTTTTTGGATAAAATTTCTATTTTATCTTTTTTTGAAAGTACAAAAAAAAAACGAACAAATAAAAAAAAAAGTTGAATATCATAATTTTCTAAAAAATTTATAAATTTTTTTGAAAATTTATAAAATTTGTGATAATCAACTTTTTTTCTTTAATTGTTCATTTTTTTATGTATTTAAAAAAAAAATAAAAAATCAAATAGAAATTTTGTTCAAAAAAATGAAAATGAAAATCGTTGACTCCACTTTTAAATATTTACTTATTTTTCACATTTTTTTTCACCACGTGATTTGCTTAAGTGATTAATATTTCAACTTTTTATTCAATAGATAAAAAAAATGGCAAATTCGAGGAATCAACAATTTTCTGAAGACGAATTGAAAGATGAACTAAATAAATTGTTACTTGAACATGAATCGACGCTACCAAGAAGAGAAAATGAACCTGTACCAGAAGAAAAATTTTCTACATACTTAAAAAATTTTATTTATAAACGGACTGACGATTATTATTGTAATTTGTGTGAAGAAAATTTTAAGTCGTCACCTTCGATAATGGAACATTTGAATGATCCAGAACACATGAACGTTGTTATCGATAAACTAAATGATCAGGAAGTTAGTGACGACTCTGTGATTTCAGAGGATTTTTGTAAATTTCTTGTTCAAAATAACATCTTTAGACATGATTTATTACTGAAATGCTACTCGTGTGAGCTCATCATCGAATCGCACGATGATGTGCATGACCATATTATAAGTTCAGATCATAAACTTCAGACTTATGAATTTAGGGTTCTAAAATACGCAGAGACTTCAAAGAATGTTGGAGCTATTCCTAAAAAGAACCCTTTTTCCAAGTTAACCCAAACACCCCTATCAGATCTGAAAGATGACTTCGTTAAATACTTTGAAAATTTTATCGGGAAACATGGTGACATTTATCTTTGTCATGTGTGTAATATTAAACTATTGTCGATGTCTGCAGTTCTGTCTCATATGAATCAAAACCACCATAAAAATTCACTTACTCAAAAATTATCAGGACATGAAGGTAATGTTCAACGTCAACATGATCTAAATCGTTACAAATTACTTATTGAAAATGGTATTTTTCAACTCGGTTCATATTTTTGGTGTAATGCATGTCAATGCATTTTAGACTTATATAGAACTGCACAAAATCACTCTCGTAAATCGAAGCATACAGAAAAACTTAATCATTATTTTAATTCTTGTCCAGAAGAGCCTAAAAAATTGTTAGTCAGCAAAACAAATGAAGAAGCTATTGTTCAAAAGTATCCAAATTGTCTTTATTTCTTTGACCAAACTGATGATGAAAAAATGTTAACATGTTTCATCTGCTCTGTAACACAGCTATGGAGGAAGCATAAGAATACAGTGGAGCATAATTTAAGAAAAGAACTTTATTTTGAAAGTTTTACGGATACTCCTGGTGATCAAGTTTTGTGTTTAGTATGTAGGACTACTCTTTCTAAATCTTCAGTTATTGATCATGCTTCTAAAGAACATCAATTGATGCCGTGGTACAGACCACCTGACGAGTTTATTACTTACTTTAGAAACTTCATTCAACCCATGGATAAAAAATACTATTGTCATTTATGTCAAGAAATAAATTATCGTTGGTATCTTGCTATAAATCACGTAAAAGACATTAAACATTCTCGATGCGTGGAAGGGTCGGTTATAGAAATTGATATTAGTCAACAACCTTTAACACCCGATTTTTGTGAAGAAATGTCAAATAATGGAATTTTTCCATTCAATGTTAGACAGTTAAAATGTTGGACTTGCGAATACATTTTTGAAAGTTACAACAATGTGCAAAGACACATTTTGAGTTATAGACATATAATTCAATTAGAGGAAAAAAAATCCAAGATACTTTCCCGATTATGTGAACCTCCAATAAGTTTAGATGATATAATTTTGGAATTTCCAGCGGGTTTATAACTAAGAAGCTTCACCAGTTATTAATAAAGATCCTATTGTAGAATAGAACATTTATGATGAAAATGAAATTATGACTAACAATTTTAACAATTTGAAATATTTTTAATTATACTGTAAGAATTTCACAAAACTCGTTAAAACAAAGAAACAAATAAAATGGTGTGGATTAAAAAATACTCAAAGTTACAAAAAAAGAGATTCTTTACGTTATAAAGATAAACTCGCTTTCTTGTGTAATAAAAATGGTGGTAAAAGTACTTTTAAGGATAAAATTGATAACTCTTGACTTGAAAATAAACTGAGAAGCGACTTATCAAGAACAGTAGTTCATTAATAATTAAGTGCATATACAGAACATATTTTATCGTGCATTACATTTTCAAAATATATTTTAACATTTTTTATTCATATGAAAAAATTTTTCTGTCTTACATTTCTTTCATTACACTTGATAAAATAAATTCTTACTTAAACTTATTTCGATAGGGGGAGGAGGGAGATTTTTTTTATTCTGCAAAATTTTTTGAGTTATTTTAAAATAAAACATATTCTACCCAATATGCATTTATTGGTTTTTTATTTAGTTTTAATTTTTATTTTATCCTTACCTGAAACATTCTTTTATTCCAATTTATCCAATGCAATTTTAACGACTAATCAAAATTATCCGAAATTTGTAACTACTGCTTAGAGCTTTTGTTTATAATCATAAGACTTATTTAGTTAGTATCATATTACTTGGCAAGTAAATAACAAAATGATTAATATCGTTTATGCGAAGTAATAACAAAAAAAAAAACAAGTCCTTTTACATGTAATTCAATCCTAAATCGTCATTAATGTTATTTTTAGAAAAATACAAGACTTCATCTTCATTTTAATTTTTATTATTGATAAATATATAATTGAATAACCAATTAATATAATAAAAATGATTAATACAATTATTAAATTTATAACAACAATATCAATTATTGTTTAGTAATAAAATAAATAAATTTAAAAAAAATGTCAAATGCAAAATTTAAAAAAAGCATCAAAATGTTTGTGGGCATTCATTTCAACATTTGTACTAGAAATTCAAATAGCGCGCATGCGCGCGCTTTTAATCTTAACCAATGAGGAATCAGTAACCATTTTTTCGAGATTTTCTACACTAAACTAACTTCAGTTCAATCATTAATTTTATATTGTAGGATTATCATTCGCGTTTTTACGTGAAAATAAACAATTATTCACATCATCAACTTTTAATTATAAAATTGAAATGAATTATTTAATTTGATTTGTTTATTTACGTCATCTTTCATCTTCAGCCTACTACAATCTGACCAATTATCGATTTTGTTGAAATTTTTTAATTGGATGTTGTAAAATTCAAGCGCGAAATTATTTAAAATTTAAAACTAATTTACAAAGATTCAAATATAATAAAAAAATAAATTCAAAGTTACAAAACAAAAAAATTAAAGTTTTATGTTCATCTTGGTGAGTTTTATTCATAGTTTATTCTTAAAAATATTTATCATCGTATAATTTATTTAAAAAAAAAAAAGGCATTTATTACATTTACCAGGAATTCAAATTGCGCGCATACGCGCGCGCTTTAATCCTAACCAATAAGGAATCAGTAACCATTTTTTCGAGATTTTCGATACTAAACTAACTTCAGTTCAATCATCAATTTTATACAATAGGATTTCCCTGATAGCCACCTTACCTATAACTTACTGTCAATCTACATCCGCAATTTGAAGCAAACTTGACGGAAAGAGTTGGCAAAGCGAGCGATTACCTATTAGTTACCTATAACTTACTCTGCAAATAGACGTCAAAACTTGCTGTACAAGTATTTCCTTCAAATTGTAGTAAAGTTGAAAGGAAATTCAACTACAAGTTTGATTGTTAACTTGTATTCAAGTTTCGGCCGTAGATTTCCGTCAATTTGCTTACAACTGTTGTTGAGAGAAGAATTACCGCCAACTTGATGTATAAATTAACCGTAACTGCTGGAAGTCAACACTTACTGAGAAAGCGCTGGCTATCAGGGTTATTATTAAAGGAAGATAATTGTGTACTGGTTCGTACTGGTGGTATTGGTTAAAAGAGTAACCTAACAGATCTGAGATTGATAAATACTGACAAATACCGGGTGAGTAACTATTTTTACAATAGTGTTATAATCGCGCTCGAAAGATGGACCCGCTACCCGTTGAACGGTAGAGATGAACACATGCATTCAAACTCTCGTCAACATTCTCTCCTACCAATATATACTATACAACTCAACTGAATAAATAAAAAAAAAAATATTATATAAATTTGTATATACACTTGAATATGGTCATTTGTAATTGTAAAAGCTCCTACAAATTGGTGACCTCAACAAGTACGTGTATCTACAATATAATCGACGCCTCGATTACATTCGCGCCGCTATCGACTAACTCACTTGCACACCCCTGTAAAAGAAAGAGAAAAATAAAGAAAAATTAAATTAGCCGACATCTGAAAATTTTTAGAATTTTTTTATTGATAAAAAATTAAAAGAGTAAATTTGATACAGAAAATTTGAAAAATTTTTAGTGCAATTTTTTAAAAACATTTTTTCACTTATAATTTTTATTGATTCAAAAAATCAAAAATTGGTAAATGTCTGTTAGTAGTAATATCATGAAAAACTAAACGGAAAGAAGAAAAATAAAAAATTGCATTATACAATGCAAACGTGGCTCGTCGTAAAGAAAACTGGAAAAATTACAGTTTCAGATTGTAATTATTACATTAAAATGTAAATTTTATATTCTACAATGGAATTCTTATAAAATCTGTAATAATTACAATCTGAAACTGTAATTTTTTCAGTTTTCCTTGTTACATTTCCCCAAACATTTATGGCTTACATTTTCCCCATTTCTCTCTAGAATAACTTTCGATTGAAACATCTTCTTGACATTCTATAGAATTTATACACTGATAAAAAATTGACTTGACTCAGGAGCCAAACTCTTGAACCAAGAATTCCATTTTGAAGAAAATGATTTTCTTGAGTCAAGAGAAGAAATTCTTGAAACAAGAAAATTTTCTTAGACCAAGAATAATTTCTTAGCTCAAGAATTTATTCTTTTGACTCAAGAAAATTGTTTTCTTCAAAATGGAATTCTTGGTTCAAGAGTTTGGCTCTTGAGTCAAGTCAATTTTCTTATCAGTGTATGAAAACCCATTAAATTAGCTTGCCATTCTTGTTTTCAACTACTATTTATTCTTATTTAAGTCAATAGTTTTATTATTGATAAATTCACTGTCAAATAACTCAAACTGAAAACTATTTCCACTTAAGCTACTGAATGACTTTTTTTTGTTATTTTGAATACAGAAAATTGTTCTTGAATCAAGAATATAGATCGAAACTTTACAAAATCTTAAGCTTAGAAAACGAGTTTGAAGACAAAAAATTTTTGAATTAAACCAACTGATTCCCCTAAAAATTTATCTTTTAGATCAAGAATATTTCTCTTGAATCAAGTATTTTTTTTTTAGTGTCCATAAAAAATTTATTTTTTCACAAAATTTAGTAAAAACACTGTTGTATTGAATATATATCAGTTTTTAAAATATTTATATAAAAACTATTACTTAGATCCATTAAATCCAAATTATTTATCCCAATATTAAAAATTACAATACCTATCAAAACAGCTTAATAACACAAAGATCATCCGATATGACCAAAAGCTTGCGGGACTGTACATTAAAATTTTTCCAACAGTAATAGTGATAAATATTCAAACGATTAATAATGATTTCTTATTTCTACAAAGTTAAATGTCTAAATTTGGAATCATGTGTGGCTCAGTGCCTGTGAATCAACGACCATGACGTCCGATAGTACCTAGAGATGAACATAATTCAAAGTTATATTTATATGCGACAGTTAATGTTTCTCTATAATATTAAAGTCATAAAATAAACCATAGCTCCATAAATTAATTCAAGTTTTTTTTTTTTTTTTATAGTAAGAAAATAATAACAATTTGTTAAAACAAAATTATATTTTTTGGCATTATGACAGCACATATCAAAAAACATCATGAAATTTATGTGAAGGTAATGAATATCTAAGAGAGATTGAAATTCCATTATGTAATGGTTGATAATTTACGTCACTACAGTAGTCGTGACAGAAACGCGAAATTAAAAAATATTGCACACTTTTAGTGTGAACGCAATTATTGGTTCATAACTCTTGTTAAATTTAAAAATATTTAAGTTTCTATACATTTAAATTTTAAAAAGAATGTTAGACATTGTGATAGTCTACACAGTAAAAAATTTTGCATCAAAGAGTCAAAAAATTTTGTGTTAAAAATTTTTTTGTTAAATATTTAACACTTTTATGTGTGAATTTAACATTTATTGTGTTAAATATTTAACACAAAAAAAATGTTAAATATTTAACACAAAAATTTTTAAAACAAAATTTTTTGACGCATTGACGCAAAATTTTTTAGTTTGTATTATCGCGTACTTTTTAGTATTTCTTTTAATAATTCAGTGTTACATGAAGCATGTTTTTATATACATAAATTATTTTATATTTATATAAAATTTGTATATTTACACCAAACATCGAAGCAGTAGAAGCAGCTGCAAAAGTATAAGTATAAATTTCCAAATAAAAGCGTAGGTGGATATAGAGATTTAACTTTGCCAATCAAATGTCGGGGGTATCAAGACGAGTGTCGTCACGCCCAAACACGAAGCATTAACTTAACTCATGTTTGCATCTATTTTATATAAATATACATATTATACTCTTATAATATAAGAGGTGGTGAACGAGCCAACTGTTAATGTTAACGCAAATGAAAGTTATATCTTGACAACTTGATAGTGAACAATGATTCACAATGCATGTTTTGGTTTTGCTGAAGCAATTAATTATTGATAGTTTTGTTGCAAAAAAATGGCGGAGTTTGAAACTATTAATCAGGAGTCCAAGCATTCTTCTTGGTTGTTTACGAGGCAACGATGCATGGGAGTTGTTTTAATTTAACATTAACCGCTATGATATTGTGATCTTGTTGTTTTATTTACTAAAAAGCTTCCTAAGAACGCTTGATTTAATTCCGCGTCGGCAAGCATAGACATTATATTATTGTAACACGGTCTAGGCGAGGAACGCGTTTCTTGGAGTAATGTAAAGCGAGGGCGGCTCAAACACAGAACACCGTCTACTAACACTCAAAACGTGTGACGGAAATACCCCGAATAGAATACGAAGTCGGGAATAGGCCGTTAATCCTAACGACGATAGGTTCTTTCTAAGGCTCTCATATATGCATTGGCTTGGATGTCTATATGTATGTGGAAATATTCTTAAGCTAAACCGTTTTGATACGTCTTTACCTCCTTAACACTACTGTAGGCTTCATATCTGATTCTTGGCGGTATTAAAATTAATAATAGGTCTTCTTGTCTTCTACTTCACATTTAACAACTCTAATTAGAATTAAATTCGTTTATTTATACACAATTATCCTCATAGTTTCCAATTAAAATTTTGTTTTAAAACAGTTTAGAACATTGTTCGTTTATTTATAAACTACAAGTTTTTAATGATGATTGTTAGTATTTTCAATTCACAGAATTATTAAATCGCTATGAAGTAGTTAGCTAGTTGTTAAGTAGAAAAAAATCGGCCTGTTCCCCTTTGCTGGCGAACTTTAATTTTAACGGCAGCAAAGCGGAAAAAGACAAATCCTCATCTACCTTATTTCCTGTAAAAAATTTTTTTATATTAAAAACAACAATAATAATAATAATAATAATAATAATAATAATAATAATAATAATAACTCGCTCGGTTTCAAAATAATTTCTCACACTCTCAAATTTCTAATTTAATCAAACCTTCAGTAACAATAATATAATATTAATTAAATAAATAAATACAACAATGAAAGTTAAATAATAATTGCCGTAATAATCATAATTAATTGTTTCTATTGAAATTTAAATAATTAATAATAATTACAATAAACTCCTAATACACTAATTAATCAACCTAGGTCACACCCAAGAAAAATTTATTTTATATTACCATATATCTAAAGATTTGGTCTGTCCATTAATGGCTTGATATGTCGATATATGATTTTTGATATGACCTAATATGCCTGTATCAGACTTAATATAGTCATATATGGTCTATATAATTTTTCAATTACAAGTAGTGTTTAAAATCTTCGACAGAAGGCGCATAATCGCTAAATCGTCTCTTTACAAGAGAGTTCTCAAGAATAAATCATATCTTTTTTAAGCTTATCCGTCATTGGTTTTAGTTTAATTAACTACTAAGCAAATTTTCGTTGAATACAACATGTTAATTGGCGTATATAATTTTTAAGGAAATAAAAAATTGAATAATTATAATAAATAATTTTTTTAATTTCACAAAAAGTCTGTAATAACTTCTTATGATCAGATAAGGCCAAAAAAGCCACTTGTGGCCATATCAAAAAAATTTTTTACGGATTATAATAATAAAATTAATAAATTCATCTACTGTCAAATTCTTAATTTCGATAAAAAATTTGTCTCGATGAAAATTTGGACCAAATTATTATTCATAATAAATTAGTGATAAATATCTGATTAATACAGAAAAATTCACAACAATATCAATGACAGTTCCAGTGTTATAAAAGTAACAGCTTACAGTGACGACACAAATT
This sequence comes from Cotesia vestalis, assembly GCA_000956155.1. Taxonomy (NCBI): domain Eukaryota; kingdom Metazoa; phylum Arthropoda; class Insecta; order Hymenoptera; family Braconidae; genus Cotesia; species Cotesia vestalis. The sequence continues at coordinate 24,746 of JZSA01000664.1, read as the reverse complement.
ACAAGTGAGACATTATTTTCTCTACACATCACACGTAATCACCATAAAATATTATAAGTGAAGGATAGAATAATTATTCCAAGATTTACAGCTTGTTTCAAACAGAGCGGCTGCGTCTTTTTAGTCACCGCCAACTCTAACAATTCAAATGTTGAAGCGTGTTGTTACAGTTTCCACGAAAATACTCACAACTACAACTTAGACCACCTGGTTGCGTACACAAAAAAAAAATTACTTGAATCAAGTAAATAATTTTAAAGAATTTCATCTTCTTGATTTGAGTAGAAAAATTCTCAAACTAAGAAATTTTACTTAATTCAAGAATTTTTCATCTTGATTGAAGACAATTAAACTCTTCAAAATTATTTTCTTGGTTTAAGAATTTTTCTCTTGATTCAAGTTAGTTTTTTTTTCAGTGTACAAATTCTCACATTGTACTTTCATTTTGATAATTTATCCATCCTTCCAAAAAAAATTTAATTACTACTATTATTATTATTAAAAATATTGATAGGGTTGAAGACTTCGCTTTCCAATTGAAAAATTTCCCTTCCACTTGCTGAATCACTATTTTAAAAATACATAAAAAATAAAATGAATGAGTTTAATTATAGCCTTATCTAGGATTAGTTTCGTTCAAGGAAACAGAAATTCAACACTTCCGATATTTTAGTTTAATAGTTATGTGAAACCGCTTAAGATATACACGTCTATAATTAGAATCTCTTTTACGACTAAAAATTAAAATCTGTACATGATATAAACGCAACTGCCCTGTAAAATTTAGTTGCATTTATATTCAGTACCCTAAACAGGAGCATGCATCAAAAAAAGTTTAAAACTTGCATTAAAAATTGAAAGCCCGATCGCTATGCTAATCTGCAACAAATGTAGCAACGAAGCCTAAAAATACCCTCAATAAAAATTGGAGTAAAAATATACATTAAAACTCTTGTCTTTTTGCGTTGGTCTACTTCAGTGTGATTTCTTATATTCAATTGTTTATTCTCCGCTTGATCTGGCTTAGCTCTTAAATTACATTACTTCCAGAAATGTTTTATTTGTTTGGATTGGCATAGTCGACACGTAGACGCCAAAATTCCATCCACACCCGCTATACCATGTCTCGTCTAACTCTTATCCCCGTCGATTATCTGGTGTTGAGCTTTAAGTCAAGGCATCATTCTTCTCTCATTTTCCCTCATTATCTTCTTGCAACTTTTTTTTCTTTTTAGTCTACACTCATTATTCTCTTATTTTCGTTGTTGTTTCATTTGTTTATTTCTTCCATTTAACATTTTATTATCTTCGGCAGAGTTTCATCCTGGTGGCCCGCTTGGCGACTAAGAGCAGAAATTATCTGGAACCGACTGTCACTAACAATATGCCACAAACTTTTTTTTTTCTTGTTGAAAATGCCTTGGATTTATTTTATTTTTTGTCATGAAAGACATTTATCAAAATTTAACTCCTAACGTCAGTGGTAATTTATTTAAAAAGAAAAAAAAGTGGCAACAATTAAGAAAATTGAAAACATGTTTTTTTATTCTAGAAATTTAGGTAAAAATTTTTTTTTTTTAATTGAGTCATATCGTTCATTAATTGCTCTAAAACTAAATTTTTGAACTTAGGTACTTTCATGATTTTTTTTATCTCTCGTCATCTTTAGACACGTTAAAAAAAGGAATTAAATTATTATTAGCTACGAATAAAACAAAAATAGCATTGAAAATTTTTAATTTATAATTATTTGTTTGAAACCGAATTTCTTTTAAAAAAATATTTTTTTGAAAAAAAAAATTCATGACGAATTTTTTTTTATCATCTTCTATTAAAATAAAAACCCTGTCATTCGGTCACACCCAACATGAATAGGTAGATTTCTTAAACGATTATGAAGAAAATAATAGGATTAGTGATGAAATATAAAAATGTTTTGAAGATAAAGACCCAAAAAATGCATCCGTTAGAAAATTTTTTCAAATTTTTATGGTCACGAAATGAATTGAAAAAACCATCAAAGAAAAATAATAGCTTAAATTGAAGATAATTATGTATACTTTGAAATTAATTTAAAAGATTTGAGCTATCTTTCACGACTACAAAGTTATTTCGGTAAAATTTACAAAATTCAAGATTTTGCTCATCTTTGAACTTAAAATCAGTATTTATTTCAGAATAAATCGATAAAATTTCAAAAAATAAATTATAAGCTTATAAACTTTTGAGCCGATGCTATTTTTCGACATAACTTGCCTAAATAAAAGGGTAATTATGCAAAAGTGAGACTCCACCTATTTTAGTTAAAATTAAAATAAAATAAAAGATCAAAAAATGGATTTTTTTTTCAAATTGTTCTTCAAGGCGAATTTATAATAAAAATGAAATATTTTGATTGCTTTTTTCATTGGAAAGTTTAAAAATTTTCAGATTATGATATTCTGAATTTTTTTTTCTAATTTATTCTATTTATATCACTTTTTAAAAAAAAAATATTTCAATATCCGGAAAAAATAACATCGTCACTAGTTAATTGAAAAACATAAAATATTCCATTTTCATACTTTTTATCATTTTTATCAAAAATCCGCCGTGAAGAATAATTAAAAAAAAAAAAATACTCAAAAAGATAAATTTTTCGACTTTTACACAAAAAAATAGGTGGAGTCCCACTTTTGCATAATTACCAAAAAAAAAAAACGACAAAAAATTTTTATTACAAAAGAAAGTCAGTAATTACGCCTTCAGAACTTAAAATAAAAATTTTTAAGACATAAATGAAACATTTCGCGAAACTTCTAAGTAAAAGCTTATAATAAACAACGAACACAAATTGAAGAAGAAAAAGATGAAATAATTTAGAGAATTTATTTCGACAAAAACACTCAAGAAAAATTTATGATAAAAATAATAATGTTACCGAGTTAATTGAAATTTTATGTATTTTATTTCATTAAAAAATTACTAAAAAATTTGTTAGTTTTCAAAAATTATTGGAAAGATTAATTTCAAAAGATTTTTATTCAAATTAAAAAATTTTAATTTTAGAATACTTTAGTAAAATTTATTTTTTGTCTCAACCCTAGTGTCTTTCTGTCACGATAATTTTAACCTTTTTTTCGAACGAATAAAATTTTTATAACTTATAATTAATAAGTTAATGTCGAAAAATCCATGCAATAAATTACTCATTAATCTCAGCATTTTTAGTATCAGTTAAAATTCAACTTAGGTTACTTAATAAAGTAAGAAGGTTAATAAAATAATTAGTCAATCAGATTGGTTATTAATTAGTCATTTATTAAATTTTAAAAAAGTATAATAAATATTGTTTATATTAAAAAAGTAATTATTTACCCCAGACAGCGAAAAATCAAAGACAAAATAGAAATATTAATGTAGTTTTGATGGTTGGAGACTAAGGGAAAAAATATGATATTGTTAGAGGGAAGATTTAGGAGAACAAAACTCAAAGACGAATGCCAGCTGCGTACTGACTGCCTCAAAAACTTCATTCACTTTCACGAAGACGTGCGGGTGCGTTACGCCGAGCTTTCCAGCACTTACGCACGCGCGGAGCTTTTAAATCTATCTATATACTAAAATACATGCATACGTATACATATATATATATAAATAGATAGATTTATTCTGTCCCATTGGGCGCTCGCGGATGTGCCTAACCCCTTCACGATTTATTTCGATTCATTGAAATATCTTCTTTACTGTTATTAATAGGACACGCTGTTACTTTTCCGTTTCCGGATAAAAAGAAAAATATTAAAGCACTCAGCATATTTTTCGAACGCTTTAGATGTGATGACCCCTTGATTTTATTTCTTAATATTTAAAAAAAAATTAACTCTGAAAAATTACTATTTGCCACAGAATTTTAACCGCGAAGAATTTCAGGCTACAGAATTTCAGTGACGATTCGACTAGAACGTTTCTATTGTAATATTATTTTTATTAGACAGATATTTTGACGTTCGTAAGCGTTAAGAGAAATCTTGGCAATAATCCAGGCTCACTTGTACCATTCTTGTATAAATATTATTCCGCTTTAAGGAAATGCATACTGTTTTTAGGTGTTTCTTCTTATTTATCATTTTTTTTTTTTTTTTTTTTTTTTTTTTTTTTTTTTTTTTTTTTTTTTAGAAATTATCTACTTACTCTCAAAGACTTCGATAACTGATTAATGCTGAATCGTAAATATTTTAATGCGTAAATATTATCATTTCTTCAGCCCAAAAATAAATAATTTCAATATTTATTGTGGTCTAAGGCGCCATAATATAATAATTATAAATAATTTTTTTCCTTGACATAATTTTTTCAAATTGTTAAGCTGCAGAAAATTTTGTTTTCTACAATCAATTTTTAGTAGGTTTCATAACAATCTATTTTTCAACTGAGCTTCTAAAGTTGAATTGGAAAATCTTTTTGGTTTCAAAGTTAATGTATACACAGAATAGAAATTAACTTGATTCAAGAATTTTTTGTTTTGAAAGTCGTTTTTTAAGCTTGAGATACTCTACAGTTTTGATTAAGAGCATATTGACTTCGTGAAACACAATCAAATCTTTATCAAACAAAAAAATTATCGAAAACTAATAATAATTTGAGTTTCCTTTTAGAGTTCTATATACTCTTGATCCAAGAACAATTTTCTGTATTTGAAATAAAAAAGGCCATTCGGTAGCTAAAATGGAAGTAGATTTCAGTTAAAATTATTATATCTTTTTAATTAAGACGATGAAACTCTTCAAAATTTTTCTCTCACGGAAAAAAGGAAACTCGAAAAATTACAATATATAATGTATCCTGGCGCTCTGTGATAGAATTTTTCTTGAAATTCTACTCTTGGTGGAAGTAGTTTTTTCTTAATTCAAATTATCATAAATACTTAATACAATAAATTTTTATATTTGATCAAAATTTTTAGATACTTTAGGGAAGTAGCACCACCTACTTCAGCTAAGAAAAAATTTTCTCACCTTGATAAAATTTTTCTTTTGAATATTTGATACCCATTTTATAATATTTTAGCGTGCAATTTTACATATTGAATGAAAAAAAATGATTCAATATTATTTGATCTTCCAATTTGACATGTTAGTCAATAAAAATCTTAATGAAAATTTACTATCAAGATATTCAATTTTTTGGAGCAAAAAATTTTCTCAAGGCAAGAAAATTCACTTCTATCAAGAAAAAAATTTTTTTTTCGCTCAAGAAAATAATTAGGAAGAAAAAAATTTTCTTGACAAGTGAACCTTTTTTTCTGTGTGGAAAAATTCCAGTTTCAGATTGTAATTATTACAGATTTCATAAGAATTACATTGTAGAATGTAATATTTACATTGAAAGCTCTGAAAATTAACATTCAAAGTTTGAATTTAGAAAAATTTTATTTCGAACTGTAATTTTTCTAGTTTTGAATACCACGGAACATTTATTACTATTTATAATGTAATTTTTCGAGCTTTCTTTTTTCGATGCTTGAATTAAATTAATTTTCTTTTCGTGAATAATGGGACCTATAGCGAATCTTTGTACGACTTAAGTACGTCCATATAGTGATAAAAGCTTTTCAACCACAACGAAAACCGGAAATTTTCGAGTGTGAAATTTTTGAGCTGCTTGTCATGAATAAATAGTTTCCAAGAGTTAAACATCGTTTGGTGTATACAATTAGGGATATACCAACTTCCGGTGTGTAATTCAGCAATGACTCGGTTTTCATAATGTCTCGTCTCACTTTCGTAAGCACTTTATTCGCAGTAGCCGTTAGATGTTGATTTTTACTCATTTTTTGGAGTACCTCAAACCGTGTCGCAGCTAATGAACTGATCTGCGTGATGGCAGAGTAAGTCGCGAAACACAGGAAACGGTGTATATAGATAACTCTCTCAGCCCGTGGTGGTGTTGAAGGAACGTAAGAGAGTAAGATAATATATATTCGAGAAATAAGTACCATTATAAACGCGAGAGAAGGAGAGAGTTGACGTTATGCCTATGGTTATGTTGGAACAGCGGGTGGCGTCTCGTTTTGCGTCGTTTAATTTTGGAAGTACACGCGCCCGGAATAGATACCGCCCCCTCGTCAAACTTAGCTAAGCTTACCGGTCAAATTGGATCATTATCCCAAGTCAAAATATAGAACGAAGATTAAACGTATAGCATATTAAAAACATCAAGTAAACAATTTTAACACTTTATCTTCTGAGACAATTAGAAATACTTTGAAAAATATTTGTTCGTAGCAGTCATATCTCTCTGGATAGAAATAATTAGCAGTCAATCTAATTCAACGTCAAAGTTGGTGAATAACAACCATAGAAGAAGTCAACTTCTATGGAAAATTTCATACGTTGTAGAGTCGTACACTGATAAAAAAATTTGATTTGAACTACGAGAAAAAATCTTGAACCAAGAAAAATTTGCTTAAGAAGAAAGAAAAGTTTACTCTTTTTTTCTCTCGTCCTCTATTGGACAAAAAATAAATATCTCTGTCATACTTGTACAACAAATAGAATCTTAAAACGCATTTTATGCATAAATAAATGAAAATTTTCCAAAAAAGCGCTTCGCTCTTCGATAGATAATTTTATTAAAAACACATTTGAAAATTAACTATCAACTGCTCTTCAAAGTAGTCTTTTTTGGAGCGTCCAAAGTAGAATACTGCGTTGAAGAAAATTTTGTTTCGGTGTTGAACGATCATTGTGTATTGAATTTTATCTCAGAATACTGAAAATTTCAAGCTAAAAGTTCTTTTTGTGTTTTCATTCAAAAAAAATTTAATTGCAATCGGTATATCGGTATATTTATGCATAATTAAATAATTAAATTATCCTTCGAAAAATGAAGAATTTTTTTCGAAATTTTATTTTATTCATGAGCAAAACACGTTTGAAAATTAACTATTAACCGCTCTTAACCAAAAATAATTTCTTGGCTCAAGTTTTTTTTTGATTAAAGAAACTCATTTTCTTCAAAATGGTATTCTTCATTTAAGATTTTTTCTCTTGTCGTTAACTTTTCTATCACTATGAAAGCCACAAACGTGCTCAACTCAACAGTTCACTTATCTTGGATGCTTGATAAGCTCGTAAATACAATTTTCAGTCTAAATTAATCATTTTTCCGTATTGATAGAACTGTACCCCACGTTAAAGCGATGTAGTCAATTTAATTATTTTTAAAAAGTTCAAACTTCCCCAAATTTTTCTATCGTGAACCATGTAGGAGTCTTAACTGGGATTAGCTTGGAACTTTTAAAATTTTCAACAAAATTGTCAGCTTCAATGGGAGCTTTTAAGAAATTTTTTAAGAATACTCTCGTGAATTTTTTAATTAAAAACTGTTCAATAAAATTTTTACATTTCAAAACATTTTAATTTAGTATGTAGGAAAACTGGCGAATTTACAGGAAAAATATTTTAAACATCGTGAAAAACAAACGCGGAGCTCGAACTTCTTTGTCAGCCACGCGCTTCGTTGCACTTTTGCGCTCTGTCTATAACAAGTCACCGGTATTACGGTACACTTTCAATAGTAAAAAATTCTCATCATGGTTTTCACTGGTGATCAGTAAAAAATGTGATGATGAGACTCGAGCATACACTGAAAAAAAAGTTAACTTGAATCAAGAGAAAAATTCTTGAACCAAAAAAATAATTTTGAAGAGTTTCAGTGTCTTGAATCAAGATAAAAATTTTTTGAATTTATTTTAACCAAGAAAAATTTCTCAGTTTAAGAATTTTTCTACTCAAACCAAGAAGATGTAATTCTTCAAAATTATTTCCTTGATTCAAGTAAATTTTTTTTTCTGTGTACCCTTGCGAATTTTCAGAAACCAAAAAAATATTTTTCAGACGCGGAATAGTTTAAAAATCCCGCGAAGTTATTTAATTGAAGCTAGACTTTTTTTGATCGATTAATATTGCTGTGGGCAGCTTGAAATATTATCCTCAGACTTCTTACACGTCAAAAAAATACATCACAAATATTATGTAACCCCCTTTCTCATTTATCCTAATCAAAATGAATCACTTGAGAAGAAATAGTTCAAGGTCGGTGAAGGTTAAATATCTGAAGTTCCAATCTAAATGTCTCAATAATCCTCTTGCATTCCATTGCAGGTCGGACGCCTGTATTTCTTTTCATCACCCTCCACGTCGACAAAAAAACTGTAACTTCATATATTAGTTATGATTGTATGCAGTTCAAGTGTCTACATACACTTACATAACAACCATAATCGTACTTTGATATCATCAATATAGATATGTGTTTACAAGTTTACCAGTAACCTGTAACACCACGAATCGTTATGTAAATCGAGCGACCGGTCCCGCTAGCCAGTTATCTGTGTCAAATAGCTGTAACAGAGCCTCCATATTAGCTCCTCATTCAATCTTCTGTCTTCTTTTGAAGCGTACTTCTTTTACCGCGAGGAGCCACTATTATTTGTCCAAGCTCGATTACGATCATCTGAAACCTGGCATCTAAGCAAGGTCATTACTTCTGTAAATTTAGGGTAATAAATAAGCAACAGCAATAAAAATAACTCGAGGTAAAAACTTTAGGGTGGAAAGAATGAGAACAAAATGATTATTGGCAATAATTTAGCACAGTATTGTTAAAATTCATAAAAAGTTGCATTCCTGAGAGATTAGATGCCGAAGTATCAATTACCTTTCGCTTTGTTGCTACTGGTAATTATCGTTTTTAAAAATTCTTCAATCATTCGATCTTCACAACACGATACATTCGCTTCTCAAGATTAACTGTCTGTTTCTTGGTGTCATCTTTTTCTGATTTCAATTTCACCTTTCTCTTATCAAACTTTATGTGGGCAGTAATACGTAACACGATCAAGGCTGCAAATATACTTATTAAATTTTTTATTGACTAGTGTTTGTTTTATTAGACTTCAGATGATAAAAATTGACGTTTTAATTATGTTCTTTAAAATTTTTCGTTCAACTGAACTGAATTTTTGTCTTTAAAAATTAACAATTTTCATTATGAAGAGTATTTTTTCATCATGTAAGCGCCTTTAATCATGTGTTTTGCAAATTATTTAACAAATCAAAGCAAATCTTCTTCTATTTTCACATTAAAAATCAATTTTATTTAACAATCACTCATTTCTGCAATTATTAATCTATTTCTTAATACTGTAAGCTACTCAAGGTTAGTAAGACAATATTCGTAACAAAATGACAAATGTCAAAATTAATCAACGTTTTCATATCAATCATCACTATTGTTTATTTTTTTTTAAACATAAACAAAAAATCGCAACTTTTACCTTAACAATAAAAAAAATTGATCATCTAAAAATGTCTATAAATAATAGTTAACTAAAATTTACGATTAATTTCCTTTCTATAACAGATAGATATTTCAGCGAACTCATTTCAAGATATAGTAACTGAAAATTTTTTAGATTTTTCCTAAATTTCTTTCTATGAAAAAAATTTACACTTTAAATTAATAAAAAATATGATCTAGACAAAGAAGAAATATGAAAAAAATATTTGTAAGAAAAAAAAAACATCAGATTGTTTATTTAAAGTATTAAAAAAATGTAGTAATACCGAAAAAAAATTAGATTTTCAAATTACGCAGTTATCTTGATATAGGACAGCTGATCTTTTCAACTAAGCTTCATTAGCGACGAATACCTTAATATTCTTTAAACTTTAATTTTTATTATTTTGTATAAACATTGATCAAATTTTCAATAATTTACGAAGATTAAAAGTTCTATAATTTATTTTTGCATATACCTTTTCGTAATTCACTCCCCCAATTACACAATAAAAAATTTTGCGTCATTGCTTTAAAAATTTTTGTGTTGAATATTTAACACAAAAATTTTTAACGCTATGACGCAAAATTTTTTACTGTGTATAATCATGGCAAAAAAACCTTAAAAATTGACTTTAATTTATGAAAAAAGTAACTTTTAGTTTTTCTATTCTTCGATAAATCGAACGTTGTAATAAATTACTGTCACCGTTTATAAAAATGTTGAATTCAAATCGGATCAATAAAAATTAATTATAAATCTATTCAAATTAAAATAAGCCAATCAAGAATTTCTTTCGCAGTTAACACATTTAACTGTTTAACCATTAGTTTATTGTAAGCTGTAAGGTTAAATATTTACAATCCTTCTGGGCATTAAGCAGATGTTTATAACCGATCGTTAGGACTGGTTAATGCACTTGGTATGCGGATTTAAATTAACGGGACGACTTATTTCTTCAATATACATAGGAGTGTTCATACTAAAATAAAATATCCTCGGTTTTCGAAGACAAACATAATGTTTTTACCAAAGTTTATGAATTAGTAAAAAATTATCACTTTTTCCTGTGGTCTCTTTGCATCGCTTCATTGGTTTACATAATTTGCCTTGTTATTCTCCCCATTAGTACTCTCATCTTTTTCCGCCGCAAGTCCAGAGTCCAGTGCTTTTGTTTTTTCAAAATATTTGAGGTATTTTCATTAGATGAGTTTATTCATTTGGCTCTCGGTGCTCAGAATGAGATTCATCATAACTGTTCCACTAGCGGGATGTGAGATGCTCTTCTTATTAGCAGGATCTAGCTAATAGTTTCTGAGCGACTTTGTGGCTTTACTCGATACTGAAGGCTGCAATCAGGACAGCTGAGAGTCTGATTATTTATTTTTGCCTTTTAAAAATAATCGTAAGATAAGAAATAAATAATATCTTCGAGATCAAGATGATTGATTTTTTTATTTATTATTAGTCACATAAAGGTATACATTATGTTATTTATGGGGTGTTTATTTCGATTTATTATAGTGGTACGATGATCAATTTCTCTAACGGTATCAAGTATTCTAAGGGGGTATACATTTTTTATCGCAATGGCATTTACTATTCACATGCTCTTTTGCATTCTGACCTTCAAGTTAAGATATATTATTTTCATTTTTAATTGATATCTCTATTTAAACAATATTAGTTATTTGATACTAATTATTTGAATTATTATTAATTTGGAAAATTTTACTACCAAATTTTATATAAAAAAATTAATAACAAAAAATTGACTTATTAACAGAACTAACTTTTTTATCATTGAGATATTCAATATGAGATATAATATCACCAAAAAATTATCATTAAAAATCATTAATGAATTAGTTGACAACAAAATTCCGAATAAAATTAGGGAATATTTATTTATTTATTCATTCAAACGCCAATCGGCTTTATACATTAGATTTACATCACTTAAATTTAGTTATAGGTGAAAAAAGAAAATAAAAATAAAGTATTAACATTTCAGTAGAATTAAATTAAATTAAATTAATTTTTATTTACTTCATAAGTTTAAATTATTAGCATTATGAAAAAATATCTCTAAGAGTAGTTATATTTCTTATACCATCGATGAAAAGTAACAAATTCATTAATTATTTAACACAAATTACTGCTTGATTAGTAAAGTCTAATATCGCTAATAGAATTCGTCTAATATTATTAACAATTGACGAAAGCCACTGTTGAATTAGTAAAAATTAAAAGAACTCAGTAATTCAGTGATAAATTTACTATTATATTGCTTATTTTTAACTTTAGTTGATTATTTCATTATTCACAAACAAAAGACTAAATTCAAAAATTTCGTTTGTATTAATTATTAGGAAGTATCTAATTATTCACAAATTTTTTTTTTTGAGCAAAAAAAAACTTTTTTTCATTCGCTTACTAAAATTGTTTCTAACAAAAGAAAATTTTTATTATTTTCTTAAATTTTTTTGCTGTTCCCACATTAAATATTTATTTATGAAAAATATTCCTGTAGAATGTGATCGAAAAAATAATAGTTTCCTCAAAGAAATTATTTTAGTTAACTTTTAGGGTCTCTTATGTTCAAATGGTAATTAAAGAAATAAATATGGAGGAGTTGATTATTTTTTAACATGATAAAGGATCGAAGTTTTATTAAATACTTTCTCTTTATAGTTATTATGAGTCCGATCGCTCTTGGATAATTAGAGCAAAAATGATAGACAATGAGATTTATTTTTTCAATAATTAATTCAAAATACTGCAAAATAAACAAAAATATTTTTTTTTTCTAAGTTTTATGACTAAAAATCTTTCATTCAATTATAAAAAATGCTTCATGAATTTTTCCAGAACTATTTCTTCTTAAAAATGATTTTTCAATGTATTTTACGTTTAAAAAATGACCTTACACTTTTGAGCGTTGACTGCTATTCTTAATTCCAATTTGGCACTCACTATTATTTCAACAAATAAACGGGTGAAAAATTGTTACGCTCTATAATTTTTAATAAATTTAATTTTCTTTAATTTTTTTCACACTCGAAATTCGTGAAAATTTCACTGATTTAATTTTAAAGACTAGTCAATGTTTTTCATGATTAATTACAACGAAGATCAAAAATTTCGTATAATTTTTTGAAGAAAATTCTTCTATGAATGTTTTTTATTCTTTTGTATGATCTGTCCATCAGAGTAGTGACTTTCAAGAAGTAAGGACTTGAATGACAGGAAATGGTTATTTTATGATCGGTATTTTATATTAAACACATGACCCACGCGTTAATAAGGACCAATTTTCTCTTTTTATCATTCAAAATTTATCTTTATGCTTGGAAATTTTTATTATGTTTATTTATCAAGTTTAATTATTATGCTTGCTTGATACACTTTTTATATTCTGTAATTTCAATACAACCATTACGACCAAAAGCTCTTAATTTAAAGACCTTTCTGATGATTTTCATTTTTTTGGAGAAATTTAATGTTGAAATTAAACTAATTCTATGTGAATTTTAAATTAATTCACGACTCTGAAGATAATTTACATTTGAATATTTATAGAATTTTTTTTACCAAAGAAATATTTACAGAAAAATCGAAAAGTGCAATTTTTCTAAAAAGTGTTTTTTGCGCTCTTATTTCTTAAATAAAACTGCAGATTAAAAATTTTTATGATTTATTTTTGTTATAAAAAATACTACAAGAAATTTGAATGCTTTTGTTTTAAAAAATTTATGGATAAATTCATTCCACAAAAAAAGTTAATAGTTACATAAGAAAATCTTGAAATTTCCTAAAAATTAAATGAAATATTTTACCACCGTTACATTTAACATTTTTAACACAACAGGTTTTGATTTTAAAGTGTCCAGTGCTAGTATATTTAACTGGACTCCAGTTATTTTTTTAAATTCAGGTTTTTCCTGGAACATTTAAGATGCATCTCAAGTTTTATGTCTCGTAGTTTTTAAATTTTACAGCTTCTCCTTAAAAAATCTCCAAACTTTTATAAAATTAAATATTCCATACAGGTTAAAAAAAAAACAATACTAAAGTTAGCCGATGTTTTTAATTTGTTTTTTTTTTTTTATTAAGTTATAACTAAAAAATATTTGTAAACAAATGCACTCATCGTTTTTCAATATTTTCACATGTGAAAATTTTTTTTTATTATTTTGTGTTAATTTTTCCAATAAAAAAATTCTAAAAATTTTCAAATATCGGCTAACTTAATTTTCATTAAAAAAATAAAAATAATAATCAATATGCCGAATTTCAAGTAATATAATTAATTACAAAGTTTTCATGATACTGTAATTGAGAAACATCTGATAATTTTCAGAATTGTTTCAAGTAATAAATAACAACAAAAATTCCGCCCGTAGAAATTGTAAAAATGTAAATTAAGTTAGCTGGCATCTAAAAATTTTTAGATTTTTTTTTACTGAAAAAATGATTACATAGAAATAAAAAATAAATTTTTAATTATAAAAAACCTGAAAAACAATGCGTGAAATTTTTTAAAAATATTTTTTAGTTCTAATTTAATAATTAAAAGAAAATCAAAAAATTAAAAACGTCGGCTAACTTTGGTATTATTTATGACATTAAATTTAGCTGTCACTTCACAATTTTTTTAATTTTCTTTAACAAATAAATTATAGCAAAAAAAAATTATTAAAAAAATGGACTTGTATAAATTTTAATAAATTAAAAATGCAAGTTTTTTTAAATATTTTTTTTAAGAAAACCAAAAAATTGTCAAGTGACAGCTAACTTTAATGTTATTATTATTTAATGAAATTTAATTTAGCAGATATTTATTAATTTAAAGAATTTTTTTAACAAATAAATTATGGCAAAAAAAATTATAAAAAAAATGACATGTAGAAATTTTAAAAAAGGAAAAATGCAATTTTTTAAAAATATTTTTTAGGAGTAAATTTTTTTGTTAAATAAAATTAAAAAATAATCAAGTGACTGCTAACTTAAATGTCATTATTATTTATAAAAAAATATAATAACAATGATTAAAAATAATTATCTAGAACCTAAATTATTTGTTAAATGAAATGTAAAAACGGTAATATGTCTTCTGATGTGTTATAAATTTTCCTTAAATTGATTTCTTCTCAAAACATAACCTCTACATTTAAATGACCAATTGTATTACAAAAAATCCACGATAAATTATTAAATTAATATATTAAACACAATAAATTAACACTTTGCAATAAATAAACAATAAGTATATAAACATAAATAATAAAACAATAAAATATTAAATGCAAGTTTCGAATACCTTATACGCATGGTCGATTATATACATTGTTTACACTCGTGAGAGAAAAGAAAGTAAAGCAATACAAGTAAAGAAGATGGAGAGAGTCATCGGGAAGAATCTCGAATTTTTTGTTTTATTTTTTACTTGATTTTATTTTCATGGCATTGCTTTGTTAATTATTATCTCGGTTAAAAAATAAAGTGAGTAGGTATTGTAATAGGTAGGAATAATTTACAACTAGGCCACTAATTCGACACATTTTTTATGTTTTTCAGACCAAACGTCTCATAACCTAAAATAACAAAACGGATACACTGAATAACGATGTGTCACGAACAGTAATTTGTCTTGGTATCATTAAGACAATATTTAATCCAGTGGGAGTTAACGGTAGGATATTATATATAAATACATAAATAAATATACTACAATAGAGCAGTATAGTAATTTTCAACACCTAATTCATTGAATCCTCATTTATTATTTACCGTACGATGTAAATTAAAATTACATGTTGTAAGTACTTAATAAATTCCTCGATAAAAAAAAGAATCAAATTAACTTGCTTATTATTATTTATTTTTCAGATTTTTTATTCAATTGTCCAGTGAATATTTAGACCATGAAAAGTATGAACATAAGACTACTCGGTGAGTATCTGTATTGTCTTTATTATCTTTTATTATTTTAAGATAAATGTAAAATTAGCTTAGAAATTTATTCAAGAGAGTAAGTAATTTTAAAAGTATATTTTCATTTTATGAAAAGTAAAAATTACATTAAAGTTAGTTGTCACTTGACATTTTTTTTATTTTTTTTAACAAAAAAATTTGTTCCAAAAAATTAATTTAAAAAAATTGCATTTTTTAGTTTTTTAAATTTCTAGATGTCAATTTTTTTTTCTAATTTATTTATCAAAAAAATTTTTTTAATGAATCATTATCCGCTAAATTGATTCCTATTAAATTTATTTGTCACTTCACAATTTTTTTAATTTTCTTTAACAAATAAATTATAGTAAAAAAAAATTATTAAAAAAATGGACTTGTAGAAATTTTAATAAATTAAAAATGCAATTTTTTGAAAATAATTTTTTAGAACAAATTTTTTTTGTTAAAGAAAATTAAAAAATTGTCAAGTGACAGCTAACTTTAATGTCATAAAGTAAAATTTGGATGACACTGAATTTGACAGATATTAAAAATTTTCTTGGAATTTTATAGTAATTAAATTATTAAAAAAAAATTTAATTAAAAAGTTTCATATGTGAAAATTAATAAAAATTACAAGTGAAAATTTTCAGAAGCATTTTTTTATTGTAATTAATTTATTAAAAAAATTTTTTAAATTAATAGCTTACGACTAACTTCAGTGATAAATTTCGTTGGTTTGTTTCAAATTTATTGAAACCGAGAATAAATTACTGATAGCAGCATTAGTAACAGTTATTGGTTGTCGATTACCGTTGATTGGGTTTGAGAAATAAAATCATCGGTATCGTTAATTGTTAATGAAGAAAAAAATAATTTAAACCTAGAAATAAGTAATAAAATTACGTTGGATCGAGCTAAGTAGACCTTTAAGGCTCGACTAAGGATGGACAGGTACATGAGTGATTGGCCACTTCCATTGAAAATAGTACCAAAGTCAGGCCTTCATTGGACGTACGGTTTATCCCCACGGTGCCCCACGCAGGCTATATAGAAGACCCCTCAAGGAATTTCATCTTCAGAACTGAGAGTCAGTGTCAAAGTAATCTACCTGGAAATATCTATGTAAGTACTTGTTTTTCTTCTAACATCCCTTTTAATAAAATTTTTTATTTGTTAATAACATTTAGCAATTTTTATTAACCCTTTATGGAAAATAATAACTAGTAACCCTTTTATTATTTATTATAATTTTACATTAAAATTCAAGTTTAATACTTTTACTCATTTTTACAAAGTAAGTAATTTTTTTTTCCAACTATCACAAGCTAAATTTGTTTCTTGAATTACAAAAATTTTAAAAAGTTAAAAAATTAATCATTCTTTCAAATAAATTCAGTGAATTTTATTTCTTTGCTTTATTTTATTTAATAATATGAGAATACGTTCCTATTTTTTTTTATTAAACATAAATAAAATGTTTTCTATTAATTTCCTTAAATAATATATTTTTATTAATAACATTTACTCTCTGAATTATAATAATTATTATTATTCAATTTTATACATTAATTTTCTCATAAATTTGGATTTTAAAATATTTCATGAATTCATTTTCTTCCTTTAATTTTATGCTATAATTTTTTTCTTTTTAATAAATTAAACTTCAGTGTAACTAAATAAATTCAAATTATCATTAAAACGTTTGTCTTAAAAAAATTTTACAAATGAATTATTTTTTATAAATTTTATACTCGTAAATATTTCAAAAATTCTATTCAATAAAAAAATCAAATTCATTCTTCATATTAAAATAAATTAAAATTTTTCTTATATTTTAAATTGATTTTTTAATTTAAAACAGTGAAAACATTAATTTATTTTTAATTTCAATGAAAATTCACTAGCAAATAAGTTTTTAAACCATAAAATCGGGATCTCTTGATAATAAATATAATAGTTCACTTGTTAAAAAAAAAAAAGAATATAATCTTTTATTGTACTATTTATTATTATTTCATTTACTTTTTACCTTTTTTTATTACACCCATTAATAAATAGAGTAATTAAACAGAAGCTCAACCAAATAAATATTTGTGAAAACGCGATCAATTTTAATTATTTATTGTTTATTGTTTATAAACATACAATACATATTTATCAGTGCAATTATAGAATATTGTAAGAAAATAGGCGACAGTAGGTCGCGACCCGATTCATGAGTAACGGTATAAAGTAAGTTCAATGTACCCGCACGATTGGAAGTGGGCTAACGAGTGATCGCTATGAACTTACCGTCATATGGCCTTAACCGAGCTGACCCACTTTCATGGTCAAGGATTTCTGACTACTCTCATCACTCATGATAATAAAAATATTAATAATAATAATAAATTTAAAGAACGTGTTGTGTTGATTCGAGTCGATTCCTCAATCATCAACCTTACTGTAAAAATGCCCCTTTAATCACATACCGAGTGGTTAAAAAATAATGTAGGACACGGATACCACAAACAGGATCCTCTAACACTTATATTAAATGTCTTGTGTGAGTCATATTGACGCACGATCCATTGACGAGGAGAAAGTCTGCTAAAGAAACTTCAAATTAATCTCGGTTTTTCATTTCTTTTAGGATGCAGTACAATAAATTCGTCGCTCTTTGCTTGGTGGCTATCACCTTGGGCCAAGCTGCTTCATTACCCCAGCATCCTGTCTATCATCCTGAGCAGTATGCCCAGCAGCAGGTTAACGCTAGAGATGAAAGGAAATTCGCTGAAAAACCAAATGCGATGAAGAAAGTCGCTCTCGATGATATTGATGATATTGGTTCTAATCAGCTTCAGGTACTTATTTTTTTTTTTGCTTAAATAAGCTTTGAAGCATAAAATTTAACTTAAGCATTAGTATTTTACTTACAAAATAAATTTATAATAATTACAGTAATTAAGCAAATTATTTTATTGATAAATGAAAAATTTACCGGATAAAATCACGTGAGAACTATTGTTGATTCAAAAAACTTCATGATGTTTATAAACAAATATTATATAATAGTAAATTATATGAAAATACGTACTTGAACTTATATTCATAATTTTTCAAAATTTCTACATGAAAAATTTTTTTGAAATTCACTTTTTTATAATTTATTTGTTAAAAAAATTATGAAATGTCCGTTTACTTTATTATTATGACTTGATAATTTGTATTTACAAGTTCTGCTTAAAACTTCGTAAATAATCTCAACTATCTTGAATGCAGTTGTTACTTTTCAATCGAAACATGGAAGAGTCAGTTTTTCTTAAATAATTATACGGTAAACTATTAACTGTTACTTTGCAATAATTGAATCTCCACATTACCGTAAGTCGTCTTTCAAAAAAACGGTGTAACTTCATCAAGAGTTTGTTCCAAAAATATTTATAAATTTTTATCAAGTTTTTCGCTTGCTCTAAAAAAAAAAAAAAAAAAAAAAAAAGAATTGATTTAAATTATTTAATTAAATTCAACGTGATAGAAAAAATTTTGGTCTTGATTTGAGACGTTAAAACTTTTCAGAATGATTTTTTTGGTTCAAGAAATTGAACCGAGTAAGCATTTTTTTAGTGTGCTCTTGAAACTACTTATTTCAAAATTTATTAACAGAAAAAAAAAATTATTTTTTATTAGGAAACAAATGGGACTGGATTTTCATGGTCAAATATGTTGGGAATGGTGATGCAAATGTTACTGGGACCAACAGCCAGTATCACCGGACCAAGCAAGAATGACATCGATGACGGTGCGCCTTCAAGCCCATGGGCAAATCTTCTGACAATGGGCTTGAGAGTATTGACAGCAATCTTGGGTGGAAACCAACAAGCAGACGGTATCGACAAAGTTGACCACAGTCCTATGCAGGTAAAAAATAAATAATTAATTATTCATGCACATAATTGTAGATTATACTTATTCACTTGTTCTTCGTGAAAGCATCTGTCCTAATATTATCATTATTAAAAAACATGAGACTGAATTTAGCAGCAACTTTTCATTTATTGTTGAAAAACAAAAAATTGATAGATGTCTTCTAATTTCAGTGTCATTTAATAACTATAATTATTATTTTATGATAATTATAGTTACTGTACATTAGAATAATTTTCTTCTCTGAAAGGCTTTTTAGTTTTGTAAATATAAATAATGTGTAGCTAATATAGTTAAGTAGAAAGACAGAAAAGCTTTCACATAAAAACTCGGGTGCACTCGAGACACTTTTTCTCTCAATTCTAATTTTTATTTTTAAATTATCTTAATAATTTCTGTCACGCTTGCTCGTTAAAACT
Source organism: Cotesia vestalis (assembly GCA_000956155.1). Taxonomy (NCBI): domain Eukaryota; kingdom Metazoa; phylum Arthropoda; class Insecta; order Hymenoptera; family Braconidae; genus Cotesia; species Cotesia vestalis. The sequence goes on along the minus strand of JZSA01000664.1, from coordinate 5,138 downwards.
TTCCATTAATCTGTCCAGGACATGTGCTCTTCTATTATTTATTTTCTCTTTCAAGCTCTATGAATATAAACAATCTGATAACTTACATAGAAATTTATATTATTTATTTCGTAATTATAGTTTACGTAAACATAATTACAATTACAATTACTAATTTTATCTAAGCTTAAATCATTTGTACAATTAATATTAATAAATAGTTAGTACAAAAGTTTAAAAATAAAAAGGTTAATTGTGTGGAAAAAGCGTCTCTCTATTGTAAATAAATATCTGACAATCACTTAGAAAAAAAATTCCCTGGTGTCGGTTGTCTAGGGCATATTGACAGCGGTGCTGGGTGCGTTTCTAGGACAGGGAAGACATCCTGATCAGGTGGCTACCATGGCAAAACAAGCTACTGAGGTGGGTATCAACTATTTTGCTGATATCCAAAGTTCAATTTATTTAAATAATTATTATTACAAGGAAAAATCAAGATACTTGAACAATTAACGTAAGATTTTTAATAGAAATCATAATTTGTCTTGATATAAATTCTGAACTTGTTCCGCGCATGCGCAAAACTAGTTCCTCGGTTCCATAACCACTAAATTAGGAAATAATGCATTTAAAAAATACTAGTCATTTTTATTTTTATAAATTAAGTAAAAAAAAAATTTTATCAATCTAAGTAAATAATTTTTACTATAAAATAATTGTAATAATTAGTATTGCGTTATTTACATCAGAACGGAAGAATGAATTAGTAAATTTAAAAAATAAAACTAACAGCTATAAAACTATAAACTACTGTATTTTACTCCCTAGCGATAACGTCAGCATTATATATCGCAATGTCGGTTGCTTTCACATTGACACGATGCGGAATAGAGTGCACCTTGTATCATCAAGTACAGGTGTGGGTATATATACTTGGTAACGGTACAGCTGACAAGATAAATAGTGGTTTTTAACACGTGACATCCGGACATTTCTTCACTCTCTTCGTGGCTATTTTTCTGATGTAGACATATCACATATTTCTTTCTCTTATATCTTCACCGAATTACACTATATTAGATTAGGTTATTAAATATATATATGTAAAATACTTGTGAAATGCACTTATATTAAGAAATAGGAAATAATTTTTTTTAAATGACAATAATATTATTTTTATTTACAAAAAACTGTTTATTTGTATTAATGCATTTACCTTTGGGTTTGTTTATTTTTTTAAGCAGTTTATAAACATTGTAATGAACTTATTGGATGCATTAAAGACATCATTCTCCCATCGTTCATTGACTGCACGATCATTGGGTAAACGTGATGGTATGTCTGAGGCTGCTGTTGCTTCTATCACAATGTTGAAGGTAAAAAAATTTTTATCATTATTCAAATTAAGATTAATAAAAAAATTAATATCAGTCAAAGACTACACGGAAAAAACAAGATGACACTGGATATCATCCCAGATTATAATGGGTAAAAAAAAATTCAGATAGTAGCTAGTATAATCCAGATTACAATGAGTATAATCCAGATATCACTCTGTATAATCCATATATCACTCATTATAATCCAGATATTACTCAGTATAATCCAGATATCACTCAGTATAATCCAGATATCACTCAATATAATCTGGATTATACTAGCTATTATCTGAAAATTTTTTCACCACAGATATCACTGAGTATAATCTGGGATGATATCCAGTGTCATCTTGTTCTTTTCGTGTAGTTTTTATTGATTCGCATTTTAGTCATTCAGAAATTTTAAAATTGAATCTAAAAAATGTCAAGTTATTTAATTTTTTGCAAAATTATGAATTAAACTATTTTGGTAAAATAAAACAATGATTAAAATTTTTTAGGGTTACATGAGATCGATGAAATCCTTCAGCAATGTCGGCAGAATGGAAGAGGAAGGACAAAGAGGATGTGCTGAGCGTGCATTATGTGAAGCGAGTGCTGAGTGTGTTGCTGACAGCCAAGGAACATCAATGATCTTCTGTCAACTTGGTTCATACGCCACGAGTTATCTTCTTCAACGACAAAGTGGTGTCGGTTTTGAGGCACTCTTCGAAGCAGGCAGACGTGGGAGATCCGGAGAAGATTGCAGAACACTCTTCATGGACTGTAATGCCGTCTGAATGAATCTTCCACAATCGTTATCATATTAGGTCAATAATACTCGTAATGCCGATTGCACTAGATAATAATTTAATAATTTATTTCATTAATTATTAAAACAAAACAATAATCACAATTATCGCGTTGCGCTAAAATTACCATTTATTACTCAATCATTTGTTTTCGTAGACTGAGCAAACTTCGAAGCTTAGCTAAACCTTTAATTTATGTATTTTTTTTAATGAGTTTAACTAAACTTCGACGAAACGAGCTAATTTTTATTTATTACTTAACTATTATTAATATTATTATTTATATTTATTTGATCGATTTTATTGTGTGCACTATATATTTTTTTCCAAAAGAATGGAGTATATTTATAGTCGTATGCATGATGCAAGTTTATTCACGTGGTATTATTTAACGTCTGCCGAGAATAAATTTTTTTATTTATTTGCGAGAGGAAGATTAGCTGAGATTAGCTGGCTTCGAAGTGGACAGGCAAATAATTGGCTTAGATTAAAATTCAGAGTAATTAATTAGTTTTATTACTAATTAATGGAATTTTAATTGAGGATTAGCCCTCTCTTTTACAAAAGTTAGTATCTCAGGACGAACTTTGTTTACTCAAAATTGTTAAAATGTATATATTTATTTTGTTTTTATTGTTTCATTGTCACAATACGAGACATTATTTAAATTAGTTTTTTTTTTAGATTATAGAATGTAATTAAGTTGTATGTACGTGTAGTGTGATTGAAATCAATAAAAAACAATATTTCATATTTAATGTTCATTTTATTTTACCTTTTAAATTAATTAAATATTTTAAAAAAAGTATGATTATAATTACAGTAATCTTCAAAAGAGTGAAACCAACCTCTGTACCCATAAATTATTAAAATAATTACAGAGGATGATTAATAATCATAATAGTAATACATTTTTTCAAAATAATTTAACAGAAAATTTTTATAATCTGTATTATTAAGAAAATAAGCAAAATTTTGTGGTCAGTGTATTTATACGATAAAATCGGCTTTTTTTTTTAGTGAAATTTAGTGTCACTGCAAAGGTCTTAATTTAAATTTGTGCCTTTTCAAGGTTTTATATCATTCTGACCGATGGTCAATTTATTATGATAAGTATTTAGGCTGTATTTAAAAATGTTCTAATTCTAGATACATAGTCAAGAAATGACTTTGTATTTTGTGAACTATTGACATTTTTAAAGATATAAGTTAATTCCGATGTTACATTCATCGAGAGCTTTCATTTGAGTACCCACATTAATTTTTTATATATTTATATATATTATATATATGTAAATATGAGAAATATATAAAAATACATGTAGGTACTCAAATGAAAGCTTTCGATGAGTGTAATATCGGGATGAGCTTATATCTTTAAAAGCGTCAATATTTAAGAAAATACAGTGCAATTTAACATAATTAAGAAATTACTGTATTTTGTGAACTATTGACAATTTTAAAGATATAAGCTCATCCGGAGGTCACACTCATCGAGAGTTTTCATTTGAGTACCCACATCAATTTTTCATATATTTATATATATTATATATGTGTAAATATGAAAAATATATAAAAATGCATGTGGGTACTCAAATGAAAGCTCTTGATGAGTGTAACATCGGAATGAGCTTATATCTTCAAAAAAGTCAATAGTTAAAAAAGTACAGTCCAATTGATGACAAACATAAAAAAATAAGATATTAACAGACTATAAAAATAATTAAATACCGCGTAAGGATAACGGAAATAATTAAAAATCTTGATGACAATTTAAATTTAAACTAAATCTACTGACATACCTAGTGGACGTTTTTCCGGAGCAAGGATCTGGAAAAATTTACGGGTTTTTGAGTCTTCATAAGCCGTTAAATTATTTATCTTTCTTCCTTCTAAACAAAGTAACCTTAGGTGAAGAGAATTACACCAGTGATGAAACTGCAGTCTTGTAACAAACCTGAGGGCATCAACATTTCGCTACGTCAAAAAAGAATAAAAGTTGTAAATATTGTGAAACTTTTTTTACGTAAGAGTTATTGTCATTACGTTTTAGTTGCTGTTTAAATGACTTTCAAGTCTCTGTTTAATTGGGGAGGATCAGGGGGACACTTCAAGGGTCCTTACGTTCCACTTGAACGATGGCAAAGTGGATGGGAACATCCGCATCATAGCCATGGTCACAGTCATGGGTAAGTTTGTTTATTGATAATGATGACTTAACATTGTTTATTAAGTGTTGGTGTATGATATTGAAATTAACAAACACCTGAATATTTTTTTGATTTTTATAAAAGCTCAATTATTATGGAAAAAATTTTAAGAAGAAAATTTCACATCGAGAAATTTAAAAGAATTACGAGTGAAAAAATTTTAAAAATGTTTTTTTTTTTTTATAATTAATTTGTAATAAAAATAAAAAAATTGTTATTTTCAATTTTTTGACCTTTTTTAATTTTCTTTTAATTATTAAATTAGAATTAAAAAATTTCACGTATTGTTTTTGATGTTTTTTTCAATTGAAATTTATTTTTTTATTTTTTTGTAATCATTTTTTCAGTAAAAAAAAAATCTTAAAATTTTTAGATGTCGGCTAACTTAATTTACATTATTGCTGTCCATATTTTTTATTTTTCATGTAAATTTATATTACATAATATTAGAGTTAGCCGACATTGTTAATTTTTTTTTTTAAATTATTAAATTAGAACTAATTAATATTATGAAAATAAAATTGGCAGAAAGCTTACAATTTTCAGAAGCTTTTTTTATTAAAAAAATTATTTAAAAAAAATTAAAAGAAAAAATACACGTGTAAAAAATTTGAAAAATTATACGTGCAATTTTTAAGAAATATTTTTTTATTGCCAATTCAATTAATAAAAAAAAATTAAAAATTTTTCGCTGTCGGCTAAGTTTAGTTTCATAATAATATCTTCAAAAATTGCACTCATAATTTTTACATTTAAAAGTTTTTTTTTTTTTTTTTTTT
>JZSA01000662.1:0-58829 GCA_000956155.1 Cotesia vestalis | reverse complement strand
TTTTTTTTTTTTTATTTTCAGGGATTTTGTTGGACTTTCTAAAGGCTTTACGCGAGTTGCGTTAATTAACTATCTTATATTACAGCAAGTGGTCTCGTAATTACAATTAAACATTTTTCTCTTAAGTATATTTTAATGTACGCAATAATTATTTATCAATAGTTAATTACGTTTAATAAAATTGCGATTTTTTTTTTTTAAATTATCAGTTACCAGAGTCGAGGTCTAAAAATTGTCCGATCAATTTTTGAGTTTGTTGGCTTATTAAAAGACGAAATCTATCAGATTTTCTTCTCAATAATTCAAATGAAGAAATCTATCTCGAGATACAGAGAAAAGGTCAATCGATCGTTTAGTCGTGAAGTTAAAATTTAAATCCACGTTGTGGGTGTTTATAGCAAACCTGCTTGCGAACAAATTTTTTTAACATTCTCTTGGAACTTACAACAATAATAATATAATAATATAATAATAACTCAAGCATCAAGTATTGATTATTACAACTTAACTCACCCATTTCGCCATTTATTTTCCGGTAAACGTCCAACTTTTTGTAATCCATCTTTCTCTTTCATGTTCATGAGTTAAATAATTCTCGTCACACTGACGGTGACCCACTTAAGCCATCCAAAAATTAACTCTTGTAACAAACATTTATGTTATTTAATTTTTCATCTGTTTCAAATAAAAATCCACACTATGAATCAAGTAATCTATATCAAATTCATTATTCTCGCAGATTATAGCTTGTAGCCGAAAAATAATCTCCTTTTATTTCTAAATCGCACTTATATTAACTATTAAGATCTTGTACATAATTGCTGTTATTAATCAATATTAATTGAATCAATTCTCAACGACGTTTTGGTTAGAGTAATATACTTAACCAGAAAACACTTAAATAAATGTATATGTTGTTTTATGATCAAGCGACAAACCCAACAAACAACCTGTCATCAAATATAAATTTCGCGTGACAATACAACCTTTCAAAAACATACCCCGCAAAAAATAATCCCTGTCAAAAATATCCCTTTTTATTTAGGCCACTGACAATCACCAAGTGACATATTTTCTTTTTTAGCCAATAAATAGCTCAATCTTCCATAGTTTCATTCGTGGTTTCCAAAAATGAAGCTGAATTTTACGTATTTAGCTTCAAACTATCTTCTTCAATTGGATCAAATAAACACACCGTGTCACAAAGTCTGATTAATGTCAGCAGCAGGAAATCCTTCGTGTCTCTCTAAACAGCTAATTTACTAACTTTCAAACAATACTGAGCAACTGAAGTATGTTAATTTAAATTCCGTAAAGTCCACAAAATAAATTAAATACTATAAATTTTAAAACTTCACCGTGCATATGAAATTAAAAAGTAAAAAATTATAAAAAAAATAAACGCACAAACAGTTGACAACAATGTTTAAAAGCCAGTTTAACAGCACAATCTTAAAGACGTATCACTTTAAGTTTATTGCGATATGTCTGTTCTCTTCCCAGTTAATTTTTCACGGGATATTCCATCAGAGTATTATCGGCTCAATTTGTAAGTCTTTTTATCTACGGCAGATTAATATCATCAGTCTCTTCCTGGGATATGATGCTCGAGCGATTCGAGCCGAGGTCCAGGTCCATCGCAAAAGGTTTCATGGGCCCGAGGAGCGCTTGAGTGGCAACCGGGTCCTCACTCCCGGGACTTAGATCCAGGGAGCTGTCACTGAAAGTAGAGAAAAAGACTTCTACCAATCATCCAGGGTAATCAAACACATTACTGACCAACTAACCCACCCTTAAGATCTACAATAAAATCGTACCACTATCCATTTACCTCACGATGCTGGCCCGGTCTCCGGAGCTCGTTGGCACTGTGCAATTGTCGCCGTTGCAAGCACGCTCGCCATTGCTGCTGCTGCAGGTCGACGAAGTTCGCGCGACAGACGCCGCTGATGTCGACGAAGAAGTAGTAACGCTGCTAGTGGCAGCAGCAGCGCTGGAACCTGGAGCAGGTTCTCTGTGGGAAGCACGTCTCGATTCTTCGTGACACTCGCAGCGACACTCTTCCGGTTGAACGTAACTATAACCGGCTTTAATGTCCTCTTCAGGACGAGGAATCGTCTGAATTCTCTTGGGGGCTTTCCTACGCTCGGGAATCTCTTCAAAATTCACCCAGTTCGTCGGGCGAGGGGCAGGAGCCCTGGGAGGCAGTGGAGGCGGCGGACTCGGAGACTTCCCGGCAGTTCTTTTCATAGCATCAGGCACCACTCGCTCAGCAAATTCCGAGAATGTGTTGATCGAGTGCTTCCTCGGACTCTTCAGCTTGAAACTGTCCTCCCGAGGCAGCGAAATTTTCATTTTATCAGCACGTTTCTCGTCGTGAGAGGTCTGCATAACGAACTCGTCGAGCAGAGTCGGATTTATCGGCGTCGTGGACCTCGGCCGCTCGATTGGGATCGTCCTAACTTCCTGGAGCCGCTGCTTCACCGGGAGAATCGGTACCGCGACGCTCTTCTCCATCGGCAGTGTCGTTGGCACGTAAGGAAGATCCTCCTCAAAGCTTTCCTCATTGAACAATCCCTTTCTTTCATCAGGTAACTCCTCGCTGACGACTTTCACAACTTTGTTCCTCACAAAGTCAATCTCAGAATCCCGTTCGGACTCAGAACTGTTGTGATCTAAATCGGAAACCACACTCGGAGTCTTGACCAATCCGTCTTGAGACTTAACCGCTAGACTTTCGGATAATCTTTGAGTTGACGGTGAGGATTTATCAGAGCTCTCGCCTCCGTTAACTTTATTTTTATTACTCTCACTCTCGAGCTCTGAAACTCTTAATTTACTTTCTTGATTTCTCGGCAAACTGTCTGTCCTCGATAGACTTTTTCCACTATTTGTGTTTGATTTACTTTCCACCTCAGGTTTTGATTGACTTTCGGCTCTCGGCGTACTCTCTTTGCTTTTTCTCTTGGGCTTTACAATAGTTTTACTTTCGACGGAATCTCTGCTGGAAACACTGACAGACTCAGTTTTAGTGACATCCGTAGACCCGGGTCTCGACGGCACCTCGATGTGCTTCGCCGTTTGGAAACTGATCCTCGAGTCCTTTGACGAGGTCTTGGACAACTGAGATTCTTTGGAGGCGCTGGGTCTCAAAGGGCTCTGGAGTTCTCGACCGGTCGACTCGATCATTGCCTCAGTTCTTATCCGCGTTCCGGAGCCCCGGTGCTCAATCGAAGCTTCAGTTACGATACTCCCGGTTCTAGGTTCGTTTTCGTATTCATCTAGAAGCTTAGTCGGTGTCTCGATGGGTATAGACACACTCTCTGACGGCAAAGCTTCTTCATAGTTTCTCGAGTCGGCATGCAGGCTTATGAAAATCGAGTCTTCGTTTCGACTTGGCCGATCTCCATCGAATCTGAACTCGACGTTCCCGATACTCTCCAGTGACGGGTGACCCATCAGCTCGTGGTCTGGAGTGCTACCTCCAGAATACTGGATGCTCTTTTTTCGCTCACGTTTTTTAAAGATACTTAGCGTCGATGTGAAGACGTTTTTATTCTTCGTACTTCCTCTGTCGACTGATCCGCGCTCACGAGATTTTGATCTACTTCTTAAACTTTCTGTCGTGTCTTTTATCTTTGACGTCAAACTTCGTCGGGATTTTGTGCAGGGCGTCGGTGATGGAGACTCTGGACTCAGTGCTGTAACTTCTGCTCGAGCCTAAAACAAATTTAATAGATAGAATTTTTAGGCAAAAAAAGTTTAGTAAAAATTGATTTATTATTTGAAAGATTATTATTTTAAAAAGAAAGTAAGTAAAAATTTAATACAAGTTTTTCAACAAAAATAACTATTTCAATTGAGACCAGCATTTTTGGATTTATTTTTCAACAACTGATCTAATTATTATTATTAATATGACAAACTCAGAAAATTTTTAAAATGACTTCAAAAGTTTTCATATATATTTAAAAATTTCATGAACTGTAAAAGAATATATATGCAATCAGCCTCTATTTTACTCACGAGTACCTTATAAATGTTCCAAACAAAAACTATCATAAATAATGAAAGAACCCGCAAACAAAAACTTACTTTGAATAAAGACGCAAAACTACTTTTCCTAGAGACCGAAGAAGGACTGGGAGTTCTTGAGCCCTCAAGTTCCCTAACTTTTTGATGCCGCGGTAATTTTGGGCTTCCACTGAGACTTCCGATGCTGGGTGTCGTCTGCACAACGTCCTTAAAATTTTGAGCTTTTTTTCGTTTATCATTAAAATCCAACGTGACGGGTTTTTGTACCTCCGCGTTAGCTTTGACATCTCGCTCCTCAACTTTCGGCGGTTTTCTGATAATTGGAACCTATAAAAACAAAAACTTTTTTAATTAAATCTTTCCTTTTATCCTACTTTATGGTTTTTTTTTTAAATTCTATTTATGTTTGTTTATTCATCTGTTTATTTAATCTTTTTTTCAACCAAACAAACGAATGACGTGGAACCAGCAGGACAATAATTGAACTTTTCAGAATCATTTGCGCAGTTATAACCAGTATAAAAAAAAAATAATAATAACAAAAATAATAACGTGCTGAGAAATGGGGGAAAACTTGGAATAAATAAAATAAAACAGCAAACAACGATTGCAAATAAAAAATGTACAAACAAACGCAGGTAATTGTTTCAACGTAATGTTTTTTGTTTCATTTTCTGTTGCTGTTAATTCTACAAACCTCAAATTTTAACGAAGATAGACGAATACTCCCTCATCACATCTACAAATATAATTAAAAAGACTCATATGTGATCTACTTTATTGATCAAGGCAGTAGGTAATTAACTAGACAATTTAAGTGAAGACTACATGGATGATATATGAAGTGAACATTCGTTGATTAATATTCAAATTTATGAATCTTCGTTTATTACTTTTTTTTAAATTTTATTTTTGATAACGCAATTATTTTTTTAATTTAAATGCTAAATAGTAAAAAAAAACTTTGATAATAAAACGAAAATACAATAAATACCTCGATGTTGACCTTTTCCAAGACTCGCTTCGTGATCTCAACTTCGCGTTTAAATATTTCTTTTCTTTCTTCGTACCCACGTCTCCGAGGCTTATCCAGGGGATCAGGCTTCAGATTCCCACCCACCATTGGCACCTTTATGCTTTCCGGAATAAGGGCTTTTGTTGTGTCAGCCTCGCGCTTAAGCAACATTTTCTCCAAGTCTTCTGTCTCCGGTTTTGAAGTTTCAATCGATGTTTCTGCTAAAGTGGGCTTGCTGCCGCAGAACGAGGTCTCCAGGAGACACTTGTGGGGACTTGGTGATCTAATTGTAACATTGTCATTCGTTGTTTACAATTTATAATGTACAGAAATACGCATTTAATTCAGTTTTTTATTTTTAATTACCTGGAAGAGGTAGCAGAGACAACTGAGAGTCTCCCGGATACTCCGGAGCCTTGACTCCCAACGGAAGACAACCGTGATGTTCTACCACTTATATTAAGTAAAATAATCTCTGAACAATTACTATCTTTACGCTCGCGCTCCTGTTTCAGACTCATCCCACATTCTGATTGAGTGCCGTCCTCTTTTTTCCTTCGCGCTCGCTTTGAGTCTCTTTTCAGATCTTGGACGTGAACTGGATCCTGCAAGTCCAGCTCTTCGGTTGATGATCGCAAATCCTGGGCATCCTCTTTGTAACCTAATGATAAAGTTGTTCCAGTTGGTGGTTCTGCACCTATACAGAAAAATTTTTCATTATTTTTAATACTTTTATAAAACATAAATTAATTAATTTAATTTTAGAGAGAAAAATCCCTTCAAACAGCTAAAAATGAATTTTTTTTCATAAGTGACTTTATAAATAATAAAATAATAACCGTAAAATTCTGAAATTTTTACATTATTTTATTTGAACTTTGAACAGTTGAAAAATAATTTGTTTTTTTACAAAATTGCGACTCAGTAAAATTTTTTTTCGTACTAATCTGGTGCAAGCTCTAAAAGTGTTACACCTCACTTTTTTTTATTGATGTGAAATAAAAAAAAAGTTTTCTGACATATGCACGGAAAGGATAAGCTTTTAAAATGATAAAACATGTAAATTTAAAAAATAAGTAAGCTCATAAAAAAAAAATTCAAATTTTGTATTATTTTGCTCGACATAAATTCTTTTGATAATTATATTGAGAAAATCAGAAAAAATTTTAGCTAAATCAATCATTAACTTTTAGAGTTACCTCACGAGCAGCTCATAAAAAAAATTGATTTGAATCAAGTAAATAATTTTGAAAAACTTCATTTTTTTTATTAGAGTCGAAAAATTGTTAGACTAAGAAAGTTTTTTTTTATTTAAGCAAATTTTACTTAATTCAAGAATTTTTCTCTAGATTTAATTTAATATTTAAATAATTTAGGATTGATTATTTAATTTAATATTTTTTTCACTGCAACTTTGTGGAAATTGTGTTTAAAATTAATTAAGTTATTTAAAATTGCGTTTAAAGATTTTGCTACAAATAATTAGGGCTCCAACGTTCTCGAATATATAAAATACTCCGACAATAAAAATATTTAATATTTTGATTTTTCTCTTCTTGACAGTATTATATTTTAAGTATTATATTATTTATATAATTATAAATATTAATTATAATTACATTATATTATTTTAAATATTTAATATTATATTTTAAAAACATGAAATAAAATTAGATTCTTTGATATTTTTAAAGGGGATTTAAAAATAAATAAATTAAACTAAAAAAAAAAAACTAAAGTAACAAAATTGTAAAATTCTATTCGTTAACAACTAAAGAATTCACATTAATATTAACATAAGACTTAAATAAAAATTTTGTAAAATATTAAAACCCTAAACCGATTCAATGATTTGCATAGTAAAAGAACTTAAAAATAAAACAAAAAAGTAACTTATTTTAAAACTCCTGCATAATTGATCAAAAAATTCGTATATATTTTACTCTAGATCACGAAGCGTCAATTTCCACTTGAAATTCTTTTGGCATTAACTCCGAGTCGTGAACTTTAAAGTCAAAAGTTATTTAATTAGGAGCTTAAGTAACCGTAATCGCCGTTGCTTGTCCCAGTACACCCAATAATTAAAAAGTTTTCTTAGTAATTGTAAGCAGTGAGGAGTTTATAGAAACTGACCTGCCAGTAATTCTCTCTCGGGAGAAGATTCTCTGGAGTTGTTACTGTCCTCATGATGGGATGAACTGCTGGCCCTACTGATGTCGATCCTGGGTGTGCTGGGAGTCTTGAGTGAGCTACCAGGTGTTATGGGGGTCGTCACCTCAACAATCCCCGGCATTCTCGCTGTTGTAGTTTCTCCCTGCATTACAATTTAAAGTGTCATTCCTCAATTGCACATTGGATTTCCCAGGCACAAACTCCCTTTTAACTTTTAATTTTTCCCTGCGTAATCTTTACAGATTAACTATTCGATTTTTTATAGCAATTTATTGATTTTTATAAAACTTTTGACTCAAATCCTTGGATTATTGATGATTATCGAAACGGTGCCTGACGAAATAGATTTTTAGTATTATATGTGTGATATACTTGTCTCTCAGACTTTTGTGTGTTATAATATACGTTTTTTTATTTTTTTTGTTTGTTTTTTTTTTATATATATTTATTATTTTCTATCTGTCCGATTGCATCTACATCATCATTTTAGAGGAATTTTTAGAAGACGAGTACCAGAAGTGATTGCCGGTGGAGATTCTCGAACATTTTTGTGTGATTTTTTGTAGCATTAACTCACGTTTTCCACTTCGTCGGACAAATCCTCGAAGGATGCAATCGGCGCCGGTCCCAGCTTCCTCTGGTGGCTGCTTGACGGCAATCTTGACGCCATTCTCAACTTCTCACTTTTATTAACCTATAAGAATAAAAAAACTCGGTCAATCATTTTATTTCATGACACTGAAGTTGATAGACATTAAAAACTATTTTAAAATTTTATAATAATGTAATTATTAAAAAAAAAATTTAATTAAAAAATTCCACATGTGAAAATTAATAAAAATTGCAAGTAAAATTTTTAGAAGTATTTTTTTAATGTCATTAAAGTTAGCTGTCACTTGACGATTTTTTAATTTTTTTTAACAAATAAATTTCTTCCAAAAAATTATTTTTAAAAAATTGCATTTGTAGTTTTTTAAAATTTCTAAATGTCAATTTTTTTATAAATTTCTTCCAAAAGTATATTTTTAAAAAATTTCATTTGTAGTTTTTTTAAATTTCTAAATGTCAATTTTTTTTATAAATTTTTTTTTATCATAATTTATTTGTTACAAAAATTCTTAAAATTATCAACTATCTGCTAAGTTAATTTTAATTTTTTTTTATTGTAATTGATTTGTTATTAAAATTTTTAAAATTGACAGCTGACGACTAACTTTAGCATTATTTTATTTAAAGTTATTTAACCTCATATTTTATAAGCTTCATGCAAGCTATTATTTTTATATAATAACAATCATTTTTTTATTAATTTTATTTTCATTTTCATCACCTCATTATTGTCGCGAAACTAGTCCTCTGAAGAATCCTTCTATTATTACGCAATAGCTTCAACAATTCATGCGGAATTTTATGAATTACCTCCCGGAATAACTTAATCTAAAAAATTAAATAATACGTAGGTTGAATTCCAATTAAAAGTAAATATTTAATCAATTATTTCGTAGTTTTTTACAAGAACTTTTAATTAAAATTTTTTAACTTTTTATCGTGTTTTATATTTGTTTCAACAAGGTTAAATATTTTATAAACTTTGATTATTAATTCTACTTGACAGAACAAATTTAAATGTAAATAGTCTTCATTTTTTGCAATTAAAAAATTCATTCTATAAATGACATTTAATTACAGTTTGATGATTATTAACTTTAACTATTTTTTACTAAACTAAAATAATACTACCAAAAAATAAAACTATAAACTTTTAAACTGTCTACTTGTTAATATAAAAAAAAATAAACTGAATCAATAAGAAATTAAAGAAGAAATCAAAACCCGACGTTTGAAAATAATTTTAAGCTACTTGAATGACAATCGATACTAGACTAGACTCTCGATAATTACAAGAGAGTTTTAAAAGCATCACCATTAGCACTTGCAGTGTCATTACATCAGAAGGTCATTTTACACTAATTACTCATCAGTAAAAACACTATTTACTTCAACTAGTTATTTCTATAAAAACAATCTGCTGTTTGTTTTAAACTTATGGTCCGCTAAAGAATAAAACTAACTTTTTTTATTTTTTTTTTACGCAATTTTGACGTTCTAAAACTTATATTATTATAAATTTTGAGATGACATTAAAGTGAGCACTTGATTATTTTTTCAATTTGTTTTTTCAAATAAATTTATTTTGAAAAATTATTTTTAAAAAATTGCATTTTTGATTTGTTAAAATTTCTACACTTCAATTCTTTTTTCTTATTTTTTTTTGCCATAATTTATTTTTTTATAAAATTTTTTTAATTTATCAAATATCCGGAAAGAACAAGATGACACTCGATATCATCCCAAGTTATACTCAGTGATATCTGTGGTGAAAAAAATTTCAGATAGTAGCTAAAAAAAACCAGATTATACTGTGTGATATCTGGATTATACTCATTATAATTCAGATTATACTGCGTGATATCTGGATTATACTCATTATAATCTGGATTATACTAGCTACTATCTGAAATTTTTTTTCACTTAGTATAATCTAGGATGATATCCAGTGTAATCTTGTTCTAATCGTGTATCTGCTAAATTAATTTTTTTAACTTTGGGTCATAATTTACAAAATTGGTTTGTGTTAAAAATGTAATCATTGTTTAAAAAAATAATAATTAAATGTCAGAAAAAAATTATAAAAATTTTACATTTCTTCACTTTATAAATTTCAATTTAAAGATAATTTTTGGAAAATTTTTAATACTTTTTTTTTCTTTATCTTTATGGTATATCATTTAATTATTTTTGTGATATTGTAAATATATTAAAATTTTTAAAATATTTTCAATAAAAGAGTGCCCATGAGAATTATTAAAAGTCCTTTACACTCGATTTTTCGCAATATTTCCTCTCTGTGTTAAATTCAATTTAAAGAACCGTCAGATGTCACGTACGAAGCATCATAAAATTCACCTCAGCTTAGAGTAAAACTATATTTTCCAGTGTAAAACATGAAGAAAATTTAAAGCGCGTTTTCTGGGATTCCCAGCTCGAAGCAATCTTTACTGTAAAATATCACCTGCAATACCTTCCAGTAGAGGACTATTAAAAACACGAGAATAGAGCACTAAGAACATGAACTTTTCTCACTAAAAAAGTAATCCTGACCCGTTAGTTTTAATTAATAGCATCCTCGCAAGCTCTTATTAAAAATAACACTGAAACTTGAGACACTATTGTTTTATGAAGAAAAAAAAAAATCTGCTTTGTTACTCAAAATATTCTTGCAGACGAGCATTAAAAAGCTCAACATAACACTTGAGTCAGTAAGATAAAACTCGAAACAATTACAACCAAACAAAGGGAAGAATAACGACTTGAGTATTAGATAATAAAAAGCTTCAACAATCAAGTACCAAGGTATTTTAATTTTCTCACGTTTATTTTTCGAGTTATTATGTTGAAGTATAAGTAAAGCTCGCGATACGTTTACTGACGGCTGACTACTCAAACTTGCACCACCTTCGTTTTAAATTTCTTGTACACTAAACAGTCGAACTTGTATTTTCTATTAATAGAGACAAGTATATATTTACGTAGATATTATGGTAAGAACGAAAAATATTTGATCAACCTGAACGGAAATGTTTAACAGAAATTAAGACGCACGGCTGCTATTATTTCATCTCATTTTTTGAATATTTTATTATGTGGCCTCTGAAGCTTTTATATATATATATATATTATTTTCATTGCTCAGAGTATCGTGACGTGATATAAAAGCTCGGTTATGCAGCTAACCCTGGAATAATGGAAACGAAGAGAATTTATTTCCACGTCTGAAAATAAAAAAAAAAATCTGAAATGGTTTAATTGAATAGGAAGCTATAATAATAATGATAGGAAAAAATCGAGGAAGAAATGAAAATAAAAGAATGAAGAAATAAAAATAAATGCTCAGAGTAACGTGAAAACTCTTGATTACTGATCTCCGAAGATAGTCAGAGTTTTAATAAAAAAAGAGGAAATAAGGGTAAGTTTAATCATTAATTAAATCTCAAGTAATTAACTTATTATTAAGTAAAGCAATGAATCGGGAAGTTTCAACTTTTTATGGAAATTGATAGGAGGATTTTTTATTATTCAATTAAAAAATTAATTATCACAATATTTTAATTTAACTTAATAAACTATGAAGTAAAAACTTTGAATAAATTTGACATTCAATTATTATTTTTTTAAACAATAATTACATTAATAACACAAATAAATTTTGTAAATTACTACCCAAAATTATAAAAATTAATTTAGCAGGTATTTGATAAATTAAAAAAATTTTATAAAAAATAAATTATGGCATAAAAATAAGAAAAAAGCACAGTAAAAAATTTTGCGTCATTGCGTCAAAAAATTTAGTGTTAAAAATTTTTTGACACATTGACACAAAATTTTTTACTGTGAGAATTGAAGTGTAGAAATTTTAACAAATCAAAAATGCAATTTTTTTCAAAATAATTAATTAGAATTAATTCAATTGTTAAATAAAATTTTAAACTGGTCAAGTGACAGCTAACTTCAATGTCATAAGTAATAAATTTAAAAAAAATGTAAACAAAAAATTGAAACAATCAACAATAAACATAAAAAATTCATAAAATGAAAAATAAACTAAGTTGTCAGTTACTTTCACCCTCAAGAAATACTTATTGTGATAATAATCATAAGTAAATTCTTAAAATTCTTGCCTGTATTTAGAAACAATTTCCCGTGACCTGTCAAGTTCACTGTCTGACGCAAACACATTCAAGGGATTAGTTAAGTTGAAAAAATGCTTGGCACGTCCTAAGTAAGTACTTTGATCCCATCTAGGCTTTTCTAAATCAATTCTCTGGATTTTAGAGCCCGACATTTTTATTCCTGTCCTTGAATACTAGAATTCACGTGTCCTGATCCCAAACTTTCCCCTCTTACAAGTCAGGTCTATTTTCTCTCTATACTTCTCGTTCACGATATTATATTATATTTTATTTTATCTATGATCCTTGTATATTATATATATTGCAGCTTTATATCTAACCTCTGCAGATATTTTTCACGATCTAATGCATTTTCTGTTTACCGTGTTGTTGGCTAGAAAATTTTATTTTCCTTGTCCGAAAACTTTAATTTATTGATAAAATCTGGGGATCAATACTGAGAAAAAAATTTACTATAAATTAAAACGTTATTTAGATTTTTGATGTTAGTTTTAAAGATTTATTTTTTTAATTTTATTGAAAAGTTATTTCGGATGTTGATGAGCCTTTTGGAACCATGTATATCTTTTTTATTGTGCCTGTTAGTTCCAAATTGTTTTGCAGAGAAATTCAATAGGACAATAGAGTTTAAATTTAAAGTCAATAGCTTTGTTCGAAACAATTGGACAACTAGTAGACCATATTTAAATTGTTACCTGCTATCCGACAAAACAATTCTTTTTAATCCATTCATTTATTTTTATTTTCGAGATATGATATAAAAAAAGAATCAAGATTCTCGGATAATTTAAGCTAAAATTTTTTCATTATTCATACTAATTAATATTTTTAAATTAAGGTCATTAATATTTTTTTTTTAATGATCGTTCTGAATTTTTTTCATAAAAATTTTATATTTTTTTTTTAATTAATCAAAAAATTTTTTTATGCAAAACTATAATTAATAATTTTTTAATTTAATAGAAAAATTTTTTACATAAAATTTAATATTAAATATTTATGAATTAATTTTATTAATTTTTTTTTTTTAAATGATCGTTATGAATTTTTTGGATAAAAATTTTATATTTTTTTTTAATTTATCATAAAAATATTTTTATGCAAAACTATAATTAATAATTTTTTAATTAAAATAAAATATTTTTCAAAATTCAACAGAAAAAATATCTTTACCCTAAATTATATTATAAAAAAAAGCAAAATTGATTTGAAATTAATGAATAAAATTTTTAAAAAATTAATGAAAATTATTAAACTAATATAAGAACAATTTTACGATAATTTATAATCAATAAATTTAATCCAACCCGATAATGAAATAATAAATAATAAAAAGTCATTAAATAGGATGATATTAAATTAAAATGATATCATTAAAATTCATAACTCATTTATAAATATATGCATATCAAGTGTGGTAGGTACATTATAATCAAAGTGATCTCTCGAGATTGTAATAGCATTAATTATCCTTGAAATATCTCGAGTTAAATTTTAAAAATTATAAATAACATTATTAAAAAAAGTAAAAGTGCGAGAAGAGTGAAGAGTAGATAATAAATAAAACAAAAATCAATGAATTTATTCAAGAAGAAGAGGTACAGAAACAGAACGTCCGAGGCATATATAGGAAATAGCCTCCAGTCGACCTGAATCCTGGCTCGTGACGTCGATCGTCATGACCTGACCGAAGTGTAAATGAGGTCAGTCAACCACGACGACGACGTCGACGTCGACAACTACATCTCCATATCCAACTGGAGTATTGTAGTGTAATCGATCGCTAAAATTATAACTGAATCCGGCGTGAAGGTGTTATTACGAATCGCCTCTAAAAATAGAATAAATCAAAGCAAACAAAACCAGATAGTTTAATACTGACTCAGACGAGAATAAAATTAAAAAAAAAAAAAAAAAATCCTAGGGAGTTTTACCGTAGCTCGTTAATCATCAAGGATAACAGATGCCTTCTAGAAGAATGGAACGGTATCAACTTCTCGCGCCAGCCATACCAGACTTAAAATACACCCCGTACCGTGTAAGCGTGACATCAAGAGGTTCACACGCGAGGAAACATTCTGTTGTGATACCTTGGTCAGCATTCGCGCCTGCTCATTCTACTCATCCCAAGCACACATATTCCTTTGAGAGTCCTTGTACGAATAAGTACAGAAGGACTTCTTGACAATCCAAATCCAAGAAACAATCCTTCATACAAAATACTTGGTATTAATCAACGCACTTCTCGACCGGGTAAATAAAACTAAAAAAAAATTTTAAATAAATGAATAAATGATAAAATAAAATAAAAATAAATAGACAAAAAAAAAAAAAATTGGTGAATAGAGATGAAACTTACCCTCGTTAATTCTCCCTTCCTGGTGCACTTTAAATCGATCGACTATTCCATGCCTTCCATGTAATGTGTGCATCGACAAACGACACACGGCTCGCCCTAATAGTTGTCCCAGACTCAGTGTGTCTTTTTTTAAAATTTCTCTTCAATCAGAATGAGATTTGATCCAATAGTAGCAATGATAATAGTAATTTTATGCTCCTCATCGGCTTGAGGAATGAGAATCAAGTAGCTCTAGTCTGTAACTAGGCAGGCGAGTCTGATCTTCAATTAGCTTCAGTTGTTACAAATAAATTTGAGTATTATCAACGACAATCAATGCCGTTTATTTATAAATAATTATACCATTTGATTAAAAAATTACGCTGGTATCGTTAAAAACTAAATTAGCTACTATTAATGTTATAATCAACAATGATGAACAATAATAATGATAGTGATGATGATAATGATATAATGTTATCGGTGAATTTTAAAAAAAGAGAGTATATAAGCCCCAGGCCCCACTCCCCTCACAAAACCACTCTATTTACATTTTTACGAGGACCAGAGACTCATCGTCAGGCACTTGGGCATCAGCACTTTCCTCCGACTAAACGACGCGCGAGCACCCTTGGTGGTAACTCCGCACACAGCACTCTCGCACGCTGCTCGTACGCGACTGAAAAAAGTAAAGCGAGGGTGTAGTAAAGCATGTACATAGATATATGTAGATTTTTGTAGATATATATATATATATATATATATATATATATATATATATATAAATGTATATGTATATAGAATGAGCGTAGGGTGGTTGGTCATGGAGTCGACGCGCAAGCTAAACCAACACGACGTTGTTCTATATTGGACATTTTATCAGCCGTGAGCTCGAATGTGGCGCCAGTGGATGAAGCTTGACAATCGATCCGGATATACTTACCCTCGCAGCTCGTAGCTCGTGGTATTTTTCAAGGGGTGATGATAATGTTATACCGTACTCTAAACCATCGCCTATGTGACAACATACGTCTATTACGTAAGAGAACAACCGTACACTTCAGTACACCTGGATGCCCTGAATATTTATTAAAATTATAATAATTATAATACTATTACCAGTTTTTATGTTCATTTATTTTTTAGTCCTACTTACTTTAACAATTTTTAAAATCAATATTTGTATTTTTAATATTTATTATTTATTCGAGGTAAATAATGCTTAAAATTCTTAAATATTTATTGAAAAATATCAAATTATTCATTTATCTTTTAAAATATAAATTTAAAAATATTGATTTTAATAATTGTTTATAAAATAGCGCTAAAAATTAAATTAACATCAAAACTAGTGATTTACAATGAATAATAACAATGAGAATAATTATAATTATTATTGTATAAGGTTATATATTTCTTCTTACAAATTATTAATCTGTTAGTACGTACATATTTGCGCCAGCACAAAAAAAAAAAAAAAAAACGATTTAATTCATCCAATAATTTTGTAACACTAGACGTGGAAGCAAGGCTTCCCGTCTTTTATTTCTTCAAACCACCATACTTGTCTTCTTTTACTTTCTATTTAATAATCATATTATTTACGTAGATAATCCATCAAGTAGCCCATGAAAGATTAGTAGACAATTAAATTAAAAATTTTGAATATGATTGCTTCCGAGTTAAAAAAAAAAAATCTCTGTTAACTTTTGTTGCATTGTGCTCAGTTGAAAAAAGAAATAAAATTGGCTGACGACTATATTTACAGGGCAGTGTTGCGGTGCGTCTGAATAATAATGAGACAGGCACAAAAAGTAGTGATTGTACACGTTGGTATTTACAATAAAAGTCTATTGTCTTGATAGATTTTATTAAAACATAAAACCGCTTTCTTTGTTTGAATTGTGATAGTTTTTTTGTTTTATTCAAAATGTTTTATTCATTTTTATTTTAATATTAATTTTCTGTTATTATTAATTTGTTGGCAGTACCTGGTGGTGGAACACGTGAAAGCGATTTAATTAAATGAACACAACGGTTTAAAACACTTCTTTTTATATGAATAATATCCAGACGACCTACGACACTGATCGATTTTAAATAAAATTAAAATATAAAATAATAACAATAATGAAACGTTATTACATTCGTTGTTGGCGGCGGCGATTATTATAATCAATTTGACTAAATAAACTTGTCACAGCCAGTGGAATCACGTGGACACGCAACAGATTATAATTACAAATATGTATTGGTATAAACTGGTTGCAATTCCACAGTTAAAAAGAAACGTTAACACATTAATAGACAAATTATTATTTTTTTTTTCTTCAGCTCTCTCGAGTTTATAAAATGATAGCCAATTCTCGATTATAATTAGAGTGATAACGTCTAGTGGGATGGCTTTTATCGTTATTATACAAAAATAGTTTTATATACTTTGATTAATCAATATGATAATATATTGACAGTCGAGAATTAGAATACTATCATGTTATTATACTATTATATTAAATATTAATGTTACAATGATTCTAAACTCGAGAACAGGTTCAACAAAATCTTTTGTTTCTTACACGAGTGAAACTTTAATTTATATCAGTTATATTATTATTATTATGTTATGTATAATATATATATATATATATATATAGTATTTATATTTATATTTATATAGGGCTGATGCGATTTTCATTAATAAACGAGCAACGATATCAGAGTAACAAATACGAAAGCCAACGTAACACGACAATTTCTACAGTCCTAAACTATTGGCTTTGACAATTTTTATTATCGCTATCACCATCGTCATAATCGTCATTATCATCATCTGGTTATATCATCGTCGAGCTCCGAAACATCCACTAGAGAGAATAACGGCTATGCTTTTCACAGCAAGTACGATCGCAATCGCAGCAGTTGATAAAAATAATGTTCATTACGACAGAACATTTTAGTTGAGTTTATCCAGCTGTTGGTTTATTTTTTTTATTCATCTTAAGATCGTATGGAGGATGTGCTTGAAGATGAGGACACAAAGCGGTTCAGCTTGCTGTCTATAATTATTTCATCTCCATTTCTAATGTTGTATCGGTACAGCTGTTTATTGGGGTACAGCATTTCCTCTGGACCGTACTGAGTTTTCATTACCTATTGATTAAATTATATCATTAATTATCGGTTTTTAAATTTAAATTCTGATTGATTACTTTGGTCAATAAAAACATCCAAAAATAAACAAGTAATTACTTTAATTAAACCATAAATATTCTAGCTTTTTACGTATTTATAGATTTTTAATTAATTAAAACATCAGCAGTTAGATTGTCAGGATTTTGCTCAAGCTCAATTTTTTTTTTTTTCATTATTAAAATAAATAATGAAAAAAAAATTGAGCTTTATAATTATTAATCTAGAATACATTTTACCTGGTCAACGTAAAAAAGTCTCATTCTATTGGCAGGAATTTTAACCATTGATTCTAGTTTTGTTTTTAGCTCAAAAACAGTTCTATAGACATCTACACACCGCACCTGAAACATTTAATATAATTAGATTTCTTGTAAAGTTAATTATCCTAAATAAATCAAAC
Organism: Cotesia vestalis; assembly: GCA_000956155.1. Taxonomy (NCBI): domain Eukaryota; kingdom Metazoa; phylum Arthropoda; class Insecta; order Hymenoptera; family Braconidae; genus Cotesia; species Cotesia vestalis. The sequence goes on along the minus strand of JZSA01000662.1, from coordinate 40,926 downwards.
AATTTACCTCAATGAGATCACCATAGGTAAACTTTACTTTGACACGTTTTTCTGGCGTGAGGTCAACACTGACCAGCGGATCTAATTTTCCATGAATGCCAACAAGCTCAGCGTACCTTGAAACAATTAAAAAAAAAAACACCCATTAATTACGAATCATGAAACGCCGCCATGTCCTCCGTTTTAAGTAATGACAATTGATAAAAACCTTTCAGGCCTATCCGCTTCCGGTTTGTCCATGTAATATCGAATAAATGCTCGCTCAGCGTCCTCGCGTTCCTGCGAAGATATAACCCCGCCGCCATTGAGCGTTTCTACGTTTGGAAGTCTTGCTATCAGTAGCTGCCTTCTCTCGTGCTCGGTGTACTCTCGAGGACTCTGTAAATAAAAATTAAATAATTAATTGACTATACTTAGATTATATTCTCATTATTGAAATCTCAATTTTTAGGAAATGAAGATAATATGATTACCTCAAAGAGTGGACAGCCTTGCATACTCAGAGATTTGAGAGCAGGAAACCGGGCAAGTCTCTCAACGTCATCCCAAGTTGACAATAATGTGCCGTTGACGTTGAGAAATCTTAACATTCTGAATGGATCATGCGAGGATGGAATTTTGTTACCACTTTCGCATTCACTCTCGCTTCTGTTGTAGGCAGTGCAATTTTCTTTTCCAAATATTTTTTCAGGCATGGTTTTCACCCTCCCCTCGCCATTTTCTTGAGACTCGGTTTCTTGGACCATCATGAATTCTGAAGGGACGTTTTCATTTTCATCTTCTTCCTTGGACTGCTCGACAAAAGTCGGAATCGCTTGACACGGAGAACTTCTCTCATCGTAATTGCGATTTTCTTCGGCAAGCGCAAGAGATCTAATAGGACACTCGGCAAGAACAAGGCTCTCAAGATTCGAAAATGAGTAACCAAGTTTACAGATTTCCGACCAACTTTCAACGGGATTACCTGTAAAGTGTAATTTCTTCAGAGATTTATTAATATTCTCAGGCTTACGGTGATCCAAATCAACAGTCTTAAATTCATTAAGCGACAAATGTAATTCTTCCAAATTAAGCAGCAGTCTAACTAGATCCTGAACAGTTGCCCATGAAATTCGCGTGCCATTGAGCACAAGATTACGCAATGACTCATATCTGGCGTGTTTAACTTCCAATGCCTCGGCTAAGCTATTAAAACTCAAATTAACAAATTTTATTTTTGGCATGTGCTCTAGAATACCAAAAACTTCATCCCACTGTGATAATTTGTTTTGTGCCAAATCCAACTCTTCAACATTTTTACACTTGTTACGTAATTTTTCGGCATCATTACCAGCACACTCAATATCACAATCTTGTAACACTAGTAAGGCTGGAACTGTGTGACGTGGTGATTTTTTTGGAATAAATATACTGACAGAAAGTGCTGCATTTTTTGGTGATCCTGATAATTCGGTTTCTTCATCTGTTAAACTACATTCAGAGCAATCTCCAGCCGTGCTCCCATACTTCAACTCCAGAGCCTCTAGGAGCGATGGCATCTTTAGAGCATTCTGAAAAATAAAAAAATTATTTCATTAAAATATTTTCATAAAAATTACATATTATATCAAATTTTTATTAAAATCTATTGATCAATTAGATAAATAAAACACGCAGAAAAAAAGGTTCATTTGAGCAAAGAAAATATTTTTCTTTTTAATCATTTCTTGAGCGAAAAAAAAATTTTTTTTTTAAACAAGAAATTTCACTTATTCCAACAAAATTAATCTTTTTGCTTTAAGAAATACGCATTTTGATCCAAGAAAATTTATTTAAGTCTAGAAAATCTTCTTCTTTTGAAAAAATTTATCTCTTGCTCCAAAAAATTAAATATAAAGATAGAAGTAAATTTTCATTAATATTTTTATTGATTAACATTTCAAATGGAAAGATCAAATAATATTGAATCATTTTTTTTTTCATTCAATTTGTATAATTTCACGGTAAAATAATATAAAATAGGTATCAAATATTCAAGAGAAAAATTTCTCAAGATGAGAAAATTTTTTTCTCAGCTGAAGTAGGTAGCGCTGCTTCCCTAAAGTATCTAAAAATCTTGATCAAATATAAAAATTTATTGTATCAAGTATTTATGACAATTAGAATTAAGCAAAAATTACTTCGACCAAGAATAGAATTTCAAGAAAAATTTTTACTTCGGCCAACACAACTTTGGTCTTCCTTCAGCCACTTGAAAATTTTCTTAAGCCAAGAAATTTTTCTTTCTGTGTATCAATTTGAAAATTCTATAATTTTATCTTCGATAAAAATTTCTAGATTTTAAGAATTTTATAATAAGTATAAGAATTAAAAGTCTATTACTCAGCCAAGAATTTTGTTCTCGAGTCAATAAATTTTTCTTTCTGTGCAGTTATTGCAAAAATGATAGAGAAATTTCAACTATTGACAAGATGACGGATAACTGATTAAAAAATGGTGACTCTTGATTTATATGGAGAAAAACTACTGACAAAGTAAAAACTTTCTTTCTTTACAAAATAATTTTATCAACAAATTTTTGAAATTATTTGAGAAATATCCAATTAAATTTTATCCAAGTATTTGAAAACAAAGAAAAAAAAAAACAGAATTTTCAAAGCAGACATAATCTAAAAAAATTTCAAAGTGAAAAAATCAATTATAAACAAAGGAAATGCCCTTGTCTAAAAATTGAAGGATAAATTGTTAAAAGTATCAGGAACGGTAAATAAAACAAAACAAAATGGCAAAACGTCGAGGGCAACAACATTGGAGACATTAAGTATAAAGAAAGAACGAGATGAAAGAGATACAGAATCTTGTCTGACCATATTGGCTAAGGTCGGAGCATTGTCTTTTTTTTCAGTTAGAAACCGGTACTGCAATTCCCTCGAGCTTATTCTCAACGTACACTGATCTAGCTGTGCTAAAATACTCCATACTACATCCAAAGACTATTCAACAACTACACACTCATTATTCCACAGCTATTCTATCCATTTCAACACATATAAGACCGATGAACAGAACATGCAGTGTACAATATTATATGTAATACAAAGGTATCCTCACTCTCACATGTGAAGAATATATTCAATATTTCTATGTTATTCTTGCTAGTGTAGCACGTGTGAGTGATCTCAGTTGGCTCTCTCGCCCACGCGACATAAGAAAACTCCAACAAATTCTAACATCTAATGTAACACACACACTGAAAATTGCACATCGTCAGCCTAGGAAAATCCCAACCGGTTAGTTCTGGTTTCAAATAAACGAACTTTGTCATTCAGCCAGTGAATGCTCAATAATTTCATAACCGTTTATCACTTATGATTAATGATTAATAAGTATCTTTTTTTTTTAATTAAAATTTGTTTTTATTTATTGTACTAATTAATTATTGGCCATTTTAGCTTAAATGATTGCCGTTAAAAGTCAGGATTTATTTCTTCTCTAACATAATGGAAAGATGACTCAGACACGATTGGATCAATTTAACAAAGTAAGATTAATTTATTATTAATAATAAATAACAAAAAAAAAAAGGAAAAAAAATTGAAACGTAGTTTTAAAGCAAAATGTTAGTTTGCCGTTATTGTAGAGTAAATTGAGGGTGGGAATAAATCGTGGGTACCCGGTGTAGGATTGTAAACAATGTGGTCGGGAGGTCACGATCCTTTTGCGTATCCTCAAGGTTACATATCGATTTTAAAATTCCTCGAGTTTTTTATATTTAATTAAAAATATAAATATACACATATTTTAACATCTCTTTGTTCTCATTACAAGCATTACATCTGACGTTTTGCGTCTTGTGTTACTCATTAACCCACTATTTAATATTATATCTTTGAAGTGGAGTCAAGACTCAAGTGCGCGATCCATCGCTTCGTTGAGTAGTACAACACCTAACCAGAAACCAGAAATAGACAAAATAACATGTGGTTAAATTACTTAATTTCAAAATAAAACCCGAGTTCGACGTACGTTTTTAAACATCCACAAGTTACGTCAGATTAGTTTAGCTACGCCAGCGAAATTTGTATCTCCGCTGTTTGGCAAGCTGCCTATTATTTACGTATCTTTAATTCCTTTAGACGTAACATTTTTTTTTTTTTTTATTTATTCTTTGTCTTTATTTTTCAGCGGTGCGGCCTTTTATTTCAGATAAGAGGATTAAAAGAAGTTTTCATGATAAAATTATGCAGCCGGGGAAAGCATCGCTGAAATTTCCCAGGTCGTTGAATGCCAGACGAGGCGTTTCCTTTGACGAAATCAAGCAACTACTAGTTGTTAATTTATATAAAAGTTTATAGACTTTATTATTAATTCAACTGACGCCAAGTTCTTTTTTATGTCTTGGTTAGAATATTTTTAATTTTATAAAAGGTTGCTCTATAATTTGACTTTTAGTTATGAGTATTATTCCTGGTTCAGAAAGATGATTTGAAATAATTACCTTTGTGTTAATTGTATGTCTATATAATATTCAAATCAGATGCTTTTAAATTATTTCAAATCATTTTAAATCATTTCAACTTAGATTTCTTAACTTGGTGTAATTTTTTAATTTCTATTACTATAGTGACTTTATATACATCAAAAACTATCAGATACTTTACTCCAATTTTAAATTGAAAAAAAAAAATAGAAATCGAAAAAACACCATTCTGAAATTTTCAGGATATTTGTAGAAAATGTCCAAGTTTCATATGAAAAAAAGAAAAAAGAAATTAAAAATTTTTATCATCGAGAAATTCGGAGTTTTTTCCGGAAAATCTAAAAAATAACGATGAAGATAGGTTTGAATAATTTTTTTCTATTTTTTTCCAAAAAGAACATTTAATAAAAAAAATTTTGAAAACAAAAACGTCCCGATAAGTCAATTTTTGAAAAAGTTATGGCAATTTAAGCCACACCGTCCATAATCTGCTAAATTTTTGATTTTTTCAAAATGTAAAGCAAAATTTGAAAAAAATTTCTTCGATTTTTTTTATCACAAACTGACTATATATCACTGTTTTACTTTTAAATTATTTGAAATTGCTCGAATGAGAAAATTGTTATGTAAATTTGTAATTATTAAATTAAATTACATAAATTTTAGTGATAAATGAATTTTTCCTATGTCTCATGGATATTTCTATCATATTAATAAAGGAAAAATTCTCATGCCAACATTGGAAAAATTTCTAAGTCAACATAGGAATTTTCCCTATGCAAAAATAGGAAAAATCCCTATGTTTTTTTTTGCCGTGTATTTTATTTCTTTCGTCAATTGAATTTCTTAAAATTGTGATATTTTTTTAAAAGCTCAATGAATCATTTTAATTTTAATTTTTTTATTATAATTTCAATTATCAAACCATTTGCAATTAAAACATTAAAGTTTGAACCGGGTCAGCTGTGAAGCCGCAGCCATATTGGTTCTAATTTATTTTTATATGCTGTACACAGAAAAAAAAATTAACTTGATTCAAGAGAAAAATTCTTGAACCAAGAATATAATTTTGAAGAGGGTAATTGTCTCAAATCAAGAAAAATTTTCTTAAATCAAGAATTTTTCTACTCAAATCCAGAATATTGAGCTCTTCAAAAATATATACTTGATTCAAGAACATTTTATTTCTGTGTAAAGCGCTAGTAACGTCACTTCATCAAAATTATAGTATTATTGTTAACTTTTTTTCTACAGATTTTTTCCATGCTTTTGTAAACAGAAATTTATTATTGTACAATTTGTATTTCAATATAACCATTGAGGCGTTATTGGATTTTCCGAACCTTCTAATGGAATTTTGAAATAAAAAATAAACAACGTTCAATAATTTTCTAAATATTACAATAGAAGCATGATTTAATGACAAAAATAATAAATTATTGTTTTTTATTGTTTACCATAAAATAATAGTATAAATTTTAAGGGAAAACAGGGAAACAATTGGCTGAATCTTATGCTTGGCTTTAACAATCTGGTCATTGTTTTATAGATCGATAAAAAGTAACCAGTGTTTTTTTTTTTGCCTCGATAGTATTTGTAGTACACACACGTACATTGTACAGAGAATACTGTGAAGGTAGTTAGCGACTTGCACCTTTCGACATGCACGTACACTTAACTGTCTGTACGTAACGTCGGGCAATCAGTTCAACGGCCATACCACGCGAAATTAACTTTCTCCAGGCATTTTGCTTTTGCTTTACTACTGTAGTATACTATTATAAATGATAATGTATACAACACTATGGCCTTAGTAGTAATAGTAGTAGTTTTTTATAGTCATCCTTTGTAGCATAGTATAATAAAACCGCAATAGTAGTACCGCTGTAGTTGTACAGTAGATGCAAATATCGATGTGCATTTAGAGCGCAAAAGTTGAAACATAAAATTGAAATTTAATTAAGAGGTCACGTGTTATGTTATAAAGTTGGGTATTTTTTTCATTGATGAGCATTTTATATGTACCGAACTTTTACAGTTTATATAAATGTATATGTATATAAACTGTTACGGTGAATCGATACGATACAAGATACAAGAAAATAAAACTGGTCATTGGAGCGAGTACCATGACCGGTAGACCCTCTACTGCCGGACCACGATCTCGATGATGATGATGATGATGATGATGACGGTGACAAGATCATGCGTAGGCCTATCATGTGTATCATTACTATGGCGCGTACGACTCGACCCACCAACCTCCTGAGCACAACCTGTTTCCTTTATTTTATTTATATATCTTGCATCACAGTTCCATAATATTATTTTATTTTATTTTATTTTAAATTGTAGAATGCGCATATCTTCTCTTATTATTTATTATTTACAAATATGGGTGTTTTTATTTTGCAGAATCATGTTAAGATTTATATTGATAGCGCTTCTGACGAGCTGCCGAGTGAATGGAAATACCGATAGTACAAATGAGCCGCATCATCGACAGAAACGAGTATTTTGGATTACCAATGATGGCAGAATAGCTCTACCACCTGGTACTATATTGACCATTACTCCTACGATTGCTTTACCTTTCGTACGTTATCCACCTCATGGATTTCTCAGTAATATGACTATAAGTCTTCCTTTTACAAGTATGTATTTTTTATTAGATCTATAAAAATAATAATAACACTGAAATTCGCATTTATTGATAAAATAAATTATCAGAATTAGAGAAATATATTTTATAAAAATTTTTTTCATTTTCTATTTAGATTTTTTTTTCACTAAGAAAATTATATAAAATTTTTTTATGTCTGATAATTTCTGTTTTATCAACAAGAACTATGTTAAAAAAGAAAAAATTTGGAAAACGGTTGACCTTAAAGGCCATCCCTGCAATTTCCCGCTAATTCCATACTTCCGCGTTCAAAATTACACTTATTACGTTTTTGAGCTTTTCGAAGTTAAAAATATAATTTTCGTGTTATTTTAAGCTCTCCGAGCTCAAAAGTCGTAGAAGTTTAATAAAACACTATTTTTTGAAATCTTATTCAAATCTCAATTTTTAAATGAATAAACCGATTTTCACGCGGTTGGTACACAGAAAAAAAAATTAACTTGATTCAAGAGAAAAATTCTTGAACCAAAAATATAATTTTGAAGAGCTCAATATTTTTAATTTGAGTAGAAAAATTCTTGAATTAAGTAAAATTTCCTCAAATCAAGAAAAATTTTCTTAAATCAAGAATTTTTCTACTCAAATCAAGAATATTGAGCTCTTCAAAAATATATACTTGATTCAAGAACATTTTTTTTTCTGTGTAGATTTCTTTTACTGATCGAGTTAACTCATACACAGGCTACTCGCAAAGTATCCAACGAAATGTTATTTTTAAATTCGATAGAAATTTCATTTAATATAACAATTTATAAGTTATCAAATTGTGATTATAAACTATCAAATAGTGACAATAGACTATCAGTCATATTATGTTTTTCTTTTCCTTCAAATTCTTTTTTTATAAATTTTTTATTTTTCTTTAAAATTTAAAAGTCTTTCTTAATTTGTTAAATTTCTTAAATATATCTTCTCTTTGCAGATGCTATGTATTGTATAAAATCAGTAATACTAAACATTCTACACATAAAAATGTAAACATATTGTTGTAAATTGCCGAAGGTGTTTCTTTACAAATAAAATAAAATAAAAATAAAAGATATGAAATATACTATTCGGCTGCCAAATTTCAAAACACAGTAACTGACAATTTTGAGATTTAAAAAAATTTTTCTTATTAAAAAAAAGTTTGCGCGTCAAATTGATATAAAATTTGGTTCATGAGTAGAAAATTTTTATTTGTACGATATAGCTAAATTTTTACTATAATAAAACCTTTTTAATTGTTTTTAACATTTTTTTTCGGTCATTTTTGCATTTTAAAAAAAATTTTTTTTCTTATTTATTTATTTATTTTATGCCAAAGAACTATAACTTCTGACGTATGTACATAAGTACACACCATTTATTATTATTGTTATTATTATTATTATTGAACAATTTTCTAAAAAAATTAACTAGACTTCATAACTGACTCTTAAATTTCAATACGTCATTATAAGTTGTAATTTTAATCTTAAAACAAAAACTACAATTACATAATCGATACAATGAGTTTCATTTTTTTTTTTTTATAAAAATATTTAGTTTTTTTTTAGCAATCGTACAGCATCATTTAGAAGTTTTTAGCTACGGTTGAATAACTTTACTTTTAATTCATTTTCAATGAGTCATTCAACCAAATCAAGATAATTTAAATACTTAATCATTGCCAGCTTTTTATGAAACTAGTGAATTTATTTTTTATACCAAAGATGAATATTTTTTGATTTTTCTAAATTTAATCACAAAAAAAAAATTTTTGTTTTCATTTTCTTTTTTTGTGTTCAGAAACAATGTAAATTGACATTTTTCTCGATTATAACTTAAGATACTTTATAATAAAAAAAAAAATGTATCTAAAAACAATTTATTTTAAAATCACTAACATGATATTTCAAGGTTTGTTTTTTCAACTTAATTACTTATAAATAAATTCACTCAGTCACGGGGTCTAAAAAATTAAAAATAAATTCATTAAAAAAAAGGCCTTTTGAAAACGAAAATAAACTTTATGGGTGGCATAATAAAAAAACCGATGACATGTAGCAAGTATATAGAATTATTGGAACGGTCAATTAGCTATTAACATTTGTATCGGCAAATTGGCGACAGGTGCGTCATGTTACGGTTGATTGGACTTTTAATTTCTTGCATGTGTGAATTTGTGTCCGACGAATGTAAAGCTCATGGGAATAAAATACGAGTCCTGGATCTGTTGTGTGGGCATATAACATAGAGTTGAATCTAAACCTACAACCTATATCCTCTATTTCTCTTGTCAATTGACGAAACTTTAGTTTTTTCCGGTCGATTTTTCGACTCAACATTTTTTATTATGCGTTTCTCTATTTCTATCACTATTGTATCTATTTAATTATTTGTTTATCTGTTTATTCATTTTTATCGAGCTTTGAAATATAAAACGGATATCAGCAATTTTCCACGCTGCCATAGGGAGATTTATCGATGCCCACTTATGCAATTAGCTGTCATGCAACCGACATTTCTCTTTCTCCTGTTTCTCTACACAACTGATAATTAAATTCTATCATTATTTTTTTCTTTTTGTCTCTATTTCTCATATCATTATTTTTGTTTTTTACCGAGTATTCAAACTCACTCCTTTTTCTCTCGTTTTCTCAAAACTTTTTATTTGCTTAATAAATCTCAGACTTTTTATTTGGTTTAGTAGATAAATTATATTATAGATTTTTCACGTCGTAACATTTATAATAAAATTAAATTACCGAAGAAATACGATTATTTCATACGATTTATCATAATTTTTTCTAGAAACTAAAATTTAATTTGCGCGCGCCTAATTTTGCATATAATTTCATATTTATGATATATTTGACCAATCACATCAAGATTAAATTGGTTTTACATGAATTTCATCTTTATTTTATTATTAAGATTTTTTATATAAAAAATGTAATAATTTCTTTAATCATTGATAAAAGTTACATTTTTTATCATAAATCAACCGTAAAAACAAGTAGAACAAAAAAAATTTGAAAATGTTAATTTTTCACTTAGTTATGACCCAAAATGGGTTTGACCTCACTTGTAAATAATTACTAAAATTTTTGTGAAAATAAAGATAGTCGACATTTAAAATTTTTAAAAATTTTTTTTTGAAAAAAATTCACTTAAAAAATAAAAAAAAAAAATTGTCACATGTAAAAAATTTGAAAAACTGTAAGTGCAATTTTTTATAAATATCTTTTTAGTTGTAATTTAATTAATAAAAAAAAATAAAAAATTTTTAGACGTTTGCTAACTTCAGTGTCATAAATTTTTCTTGATTTACTAAAATTTTTCTTCAAGAGTAAAAACAAAGTTTTATTAGCTCAAGATGTTTTTACATGAACCCAGTTAATTTTTTAAGTAGGAATTAGCAATGTTTCTTCAAAATTTTATAAAATTACTTATTTCAATAATTACTTCAGTTGCTCTAATTAACGTTTCAGTTTGACTAAAAAATAATGATAGTAAACAAAGTAACTACTAACTCTACTTTATTAATAGCCAATTGGATAATAAACAACATTAATATCCTCAACGTAACTACGTTTCAGCCAATATTCGGTCAGTTATTTATATCTCTATAAAACATTGCATCAAAGTATTAAATTTACCCATAATTTCATTACCCCCTAGTGTTCAAAGTTTTTGCTAATTGATAAACTCTGTGTAAAAATAACCAAAAGTATTTTTTTTTAATCTAAATGACAATAAATGTGATAACAACAATAATAATCATTATTATTATTATAACAATAAAAAAATTCCATTACGAAATACGAAAATAAAATTCTCATCCTCATGACTAGGTCACTTGAATATCAGGGAGCTTCTATTCTGCTTCTGATGCGAGTTTGCGCTCTCATACATCATCAACGCCAGCACAACTAAACACAACAAGTTCAGTAAAGTCTTGACGGATAGATAGGATGGAATAGAGAAGCCTTCAAGTCTAATTGCAACTACTCATTGGTTGCACGGTTGCTTGCATGCTATTGCTAGCTTGGATCTTGGATCCCAAAGGTCGAGATACCCGAGTAGAGCCAACGTTAGCCTGTGCAATTCCAATTCAACCGGTCCAATCACTCTTGTGGTAGAGCAATGTGCCCTACTACACCCGAGTGAGATCTCAACTGAACACCAAAGGCTTGATGTAATAATTTAAACTGAATTAATTGCCCGTTATTTAATATCCACTTTGTAAAGTCATTTTTATCCTAATTTCATTTTAAAGCATTCAAGCGACCTACATTTTACGGATTACTAAAATAATATTGTATATATACTGTAACTTAACTGTATAAATAGCTAAAAGCACCAAGGTCGCTCGCGAGGTCTTAATAGAACTGGAGACAGTGACCTATTTACATTTTACTCTTCAGATAAAATCTAATATGCGTGTTACTCTATTTAGAATACACCACAAGTTATTTAGTGACCTAGTTGCCAAATAACTTTTGTACTTTATGCATTTTTCCACGCTTTGTTTAAATCATTTCTGTTTGTATTGTGTTGCAATAGTACCGCGGAAAAAGTATTAGGTAATAAAAAAAAATTACTTCATAAACTTTTTATCACTGGAGTGTATATTAGAGATAATTATAGAAAAAATTCAATTGAAAATAGTTTACGTGGATGGCAATTGGCTCAAAGTTCAGATACACGGATGTTATTATGATTGAGCTGAAACGACTCGATTAATTAATCTGATTTCTTTGATTATACAAAATATTAGAGATTTACCCGTGAGTTTTTGCATAAAGGTTATTATTTCATTAAAAAAAAGTTGAAAAAATGTTTATCATGAAAAATTTTAAGTTAAAAAATTATAAATGTCTAGATTTTAGTTAAATATTTTTATAAAAAAGCATTAAAGCGTAATTAAAATTTTTTTTATAATTTTTGGTTTAAAAATTTAATTTAAATTTCACCTTCGCAATGACAAACAGTTTTTTGTTTGTCAATTATTCTTTGCAAAAATTCTTATATTGCATTTTAGCCTGTAATTTTTGAAATTCTTATTAATTGAACAAGAAATTTATTTTTCAATAAAAAATAAAATAAAAGTATTTAAATTTTAATAATTAATTTTGAATGCAATTATTAAATATGATTATTTTAAGACGCTCATAATTGAATTTTTCAAATTTTTTAATGAATGCTTAATGCGTAAAATTTTGAATTTTTCAATCTTCATGATTACAATCTTCCGAATAGCTTAATGACCAAAGAGCAATAAATTTATTTTTAACGAGTAGTTGTTGTATTTTTTTTTTTTTTTATAATGACTGTTGATAACAAAAAAATAATAAGTAAGACAAAAAGTTGAATTGTACGACTGAAAACGTGTGATGTATGGTCATACGGAATAAGAGTTTACTGCGCACAATATTGCCATCGGTCGCGGACAAACATTCGAGTTACTCATTTCCAAGGCTATAGATTATCTTTCTCTCTTTACATTACTTATTATATATATGTATTATTTTACGTATGTATGTATATTCCTTTGTTCAATTTATATTACCAACACGCCGATACTTAATTCTACCGCTACCTCTCTATCTTTTGCTCATTTTATTCCGGATGAACCTGAGAAATCAACATGCACATACACCTTCTGAATTGCAGTGTGTTGAAGTAATAGATCATACGTATATGTGGTAAAACCGTATATGTATATTTGTAGAGATAGTGCACAAAGACGTCGAGGAATATCTTGGAGTTAAGATTAAAAAGAGACTACTCGTACCCGGATATATAATTTGCAATTTATCTTCTATTCAATTTTTGTCACTATTTCAAAATTTAGTGTCAATTTTGAGAAAAATTTTTTTTTAAGTTTTTACCATTATTATTATTTTTTTTTTATTTAAGGACTTTATTTTAATTGAAATATTTCTTCAGTTAAAAACAAAATCAAATCCAAAAAATTTTTTCTATGAAATACAAAAGTTAAAAATTGTAATAAAAAATTTTTTGAAAATAATATATATTAAAAAATGTTTGGAAAAAATTATTTTGATGAAACTTACTAATTTAAAACACAAATTTATCATTGAATTTAGAAAAATAATTTTTTGAAATTTTCATACAAAATTTTGTTAATAATTCAATTTTATTTTAATCAAAATATTTTTTAATTAAAAAAAAGATTGTCTATAAAAAAAATAAGTTCAAAAATTAAATATTAAATTTTTCGAAAAATAATATTCTAGGATTTTTTTTAACTTCTTAATTATTATTATAATTAGTTTATGAAGAAATATTTCAAATTTGCAATCGATAAAGATTAATGAAACTTTTTTGCTTACAAGTAAAAAAAAAATTTGCAATAGTCTATAGTACAAAATATATAAACAGAACAATGGCCTCTTTTTTTTGTTTATTCGTTCTTATATTGTTCTTGACTCTCGCTTTCATATGTGCTTGCATCTGAATAACCGTAGCGAGCAATAGTAATTTAAGTGCGCGCTTTCGAAATAAATGTGTATCACACACGAGAATAAAATGAAACGATAGATATAATATAATAGATATGATACGGGTGTTGTTATAAGAAAGCCAATGCTCCATTGGCCTTGGTAGTCCTCCGTCACGCCGACTGATCCTTGATGCATCGTATATATCGTAAATCGTATAAATTTATATTAATTCGTATCCTCAATAATTATTAAAGTCCTCGTTGAGTAAGCCCGCCCGGTATTTATGCATTACATTTTTTATTTAAAATACCCTCACTTTCCAACAACGTGCAGAAAAATATTAAGATAATAACAATGATAATTTTATAATTTACGTTTAAGAACAATTGCTTTTCAGTATAAATTTATGAACAATAAAACGCGAAGAATTGCCTAATAAAAAATTAAAATAATTATTTATTTATCGAAACTATTTGACGCGAAGTAGAAAGGAATAAATGGCGTAATTCATTACTTTCATTTTATTATTACAACAAACAAGTACAACTGCTGCTCTACTGACAACAAATCTCTCTTTATAAATAATAAATTTTCAAAATGCGTGACGGAATAAATATAGCAAATTAATTCATGTTAATAGCTATGTAATTAATAAATTAAAAAAATTTCGCTGTTTTTATTTTTTTATCATTTTTATAAATTTGATTAGTCTTAAAATGCTTCAATTGAAAATAAAATAATGAATTGCTTTGTACATTTAAACAACCAATTTCTTCTATAAAAATAATATTAAAAAAATTAACATTTAGCTTTGTTGAAATTCTGATAATTAATGAAAAAATTAAAATTTATTATTTTGAAGCTTAAAAAAACATTGTAAAATTTTTCTATCGAAAAGATTAAATTAATAAAAATTAATATTCTCTTTTAAACACTGAATAAATTTAAAGAGTCAAAATATTGTCCTTTCATTGAAGATTCATTTGAAAATTATTATAATTTATGTTTAATCAAGAGGTTCGTTATCGGTTAGAAGCGTGTAAGTAAATACTGTCTTTTAATAATAACAAACATTTTCTGTTAATAAAAAAATACTGACTGTTTTTTCAACAAAATTATCTTTTCTATAAACGTAAACGTTTTATTTTAATTAAAGATAATTAAAAATAATATTGGTTTTTATTTGTAGCTAAGTGATTAAAGAAATATTTCCTGTCTATTAAAAATATTTAAAAATAAATAAATATCTACACTTTCCTTTAATTAAAAGAGTAATTTAAAAATGTTAACATCTTTTATTTTAATTATAAAATTAATTTGAAAATCGCGTTACGTTTTATTCCGCGTTTATTTCAAAGAAATAAAATCAGAGGATTAATTCATCATGTAATTATCATAACTTTTATATCAAAAGATCACTCCAAACAAATTGCTAATGTTGTCATTAAATAATTATACAAATAGAAAGGCTAGATTGAATTTCAATACCCGGGGTTAAGATCTCACGTTTATCAACGCTCAATCCAATAATGCAATACTGTAATACCCACATGACCCGATATAATATTCACCATAATGATAATAAATAATAATCCAATCATTATAATAATCACCAGCATAAATAAACTTACATAACAATATTTTTCACTGAACTTGTGTGGTAATCACTCGTGCAAAACTACGATTTAAAACGTTCAGATATTTATAATAATAACAATAACGATATAGATGATAAAAAACACATTTCAACTCAGTACCATGACAATTGCAACAATACAAACACCAGAAAAATAATCACGCTGGATTTATGCTGTTACAATAATAAAAAATAATCATTATTTTTTTTATCATGACAATTTTTGATGACAGCAAACAAAGAACTACCCTCTATCGAGCCAGAGTTTCAACGATATTCGAGAATCGATTCTTACTTCATAGAACAAGACAGACAAACCTTCTCTTCTATTAAAAAAAACCTCTCTAATATTTTTATACATTTGTTTCAATTACCTTGACGGGTCAAGGATTTTAAAAGTCCACTTCACCTAAAAAAAAAGAACATAAAAACATAATATTAAATTGAGGTAGATGATACTCACTGTTTGTTACGTTTTTAAAAATTCCTCGAGGTTACTCAAAATCCACAGGACACATTCGTATACTTGATACTTGTTGTTAAAAATAATTATATATTTTATTATTAATTTTTTCTTTACTCGCTAATTGAAAACAAAAGCGCGCAATAAATGTATTTAGTTATCTATTTAACGTCACAAGTTGACATTCGCTATTTTTATTACTTCTTGATAAAAAGCGAACACTTGATAGGTTAGAGTTTAAAAAAAAAAGTAGTTTAGATTTTTAAAAAATAAATGACAGTATAATGTGGTAATTTAATTATAAATAAAACGGAGTTACGAACAAAATATAACGTTTAGTTTGCCGTCCACCGTTCAACTGACGCTTTGTTTAGTAAACAGAAACAGCTGAGTTGAACTGATGGTTTTATTACGAGTGTAAAGAAACATTCACATTGATAGAGAGAAAATGGAGGTGGTATAGTTTGTAGATGACGTATAATTCTGTCACATCCATCTTTACCGACTGTTGTTTCTTTTTAAAAATATATATATTTATGTGTATGAAGAAAAAAAACATAAAATTATGATAAATGACTGAAAAAAGATCATAAAGATGAAGATAATATTAACAAAAAAAAAAAAAAGAAGAAAATAAAAAATGAGGAAATAATTTACCGAGATTAATAGAGACCATTAATAATGATGTAACGCTGGATTAAATATTACGGAAATGTGTAAGATTTACTTGTATTATATGTAATTTAATTATTTTTGATCGTTTATTTTATGATGCAATTTGTTTCAGGGAAATAAGAGAAGTATTATTTAAATAAATAAATTATGAGTGATGCAGTGAAAAAATTATAATTTAAAGGTGGATTAAATAGTTGTAATAATTGTTGAGAAAGGATAATTTTAATAGTGATTAATTCAGGATGTGAAAGTTTTAATATTAAAACTAAAACAGGTTAATATAAATTAAAGCGAGAAAGCTGGATGTAAAACAAAAAATCCTTTCTAATTGTTAATCATTTTTTATGATATCTGTTTGTTAGTTTTTTTAATCGTTATAATCTTGATTGGTGATAAATGAGAAGACATTTTTCTTGAAACTAACAACTGCGCAATCCTTAGAAGATGAAGATATTTTTAGCACATACTTCATAAACTTTTTTTTATTTTTTTTAGTAATAATTAACTCACGAGTTGTTTATAGTTAAAATAAAAGACATCTGACAATTTTTAACATTTGAAAAACGAATTAGATAATTAATCCTGTTGAGGTAAAATAATTAATTTTTTTCTAACTCGTATCAGGATTTTTTTGTAACTTCTACTTTGGATGTCAAAGAAGAAATGTCTCCTAATTTATCATTAAGCTATAAAAGCATAACATTATAATATTTGATGCTTATAAAGATTGACTATCTTGCCCCGTCGCCTATTTTACACGGCTTTAAATAAATTTTAATATTTTTATAAAGAATTTTTATATGGAAAATCATATAAAATTTAATTTAATTTAGATTAGAGTTTTACTAAAAACCCGTGTAAAAAAAAAATCGTTTTAAAATTGTCGTTTGTTTAAGATCTTAAACGTGACACAAACCAAGACTATTTTAAGACTTTTTTAAGACGTCAAAAAAAAATTCTGAGAGCAGATTTTTGAAATTTTTTATAAAAATTAATTTTTAGACGATTTTACGACTTTCTGACCACTACATTTTTGAGTACGCTCTTTTTAAATTGAATTTGAAATTTTTGAAAACTTATTATCGGAAAATTTTAAGACTTTTTTAAGACGTTCCGTTTTTATGTTCCGGGGCTCGGTCGCTGTTAACTCATTTTAAAATAGTCTTGAAAAAATTTTAAAAAAATTTTTCAAGACTATTTTAAGATTTTTTAAGACTATTTTAAGATTTTTTTAAAACTATTTTAAGATTTTTTTCAGACGATTTTTAGATTATTTCAAGACTATTTTAAAAGTCTATAATAATTTTCCGGAGCTGTCGCTGTGATATCATCTTATTTTGATAACAAATTCGAGTCTAAAAGTCTAAAATTCGAGTCTAAAAGTCTTAAAATAGTTTTGGTTTGTGTTACGTTTAAGATCTCAAACAAACGACAATTTTAAGACGATTTTTTTTACACGGGAACTTTTAATTAACAATTAATTTTAATGAAATTACTAAAGAGCTTAAATCATAAAAGGAATTATAAACAAACATAAATATAGACTTTCGCCAGCAAAGCGGGCAGAAACTAAGCTGGTAATTAATGATTGAAATAAATAAATCAAACGGCTTATATTAATTGCTTAAACAAGTTCATATTGTTTATAAGTACACGTCTCTGTCACAAGCCAAACAGAATTTAAACTTGAACACTTTCAAACTCATTCTTTATTCAGATTTAAATTCTTCACAAAAAATAAATATACAACAAATAATTGGTACGTCTTTTGCACATCGTTATACATCACACCCTACTATTTTATTTATATTTTTTTTTTATTTTAACAATTTATTATTTATTTACTTGTTTACAGTTATTTCACACGTGTGTGATTTATTTTATTATTTATATCATTATTATCATATTATTTATTATTTATTATTAATTACTAATGACTTCAGAACACAATCGTTAATCTTGAAAATAAATTGGAGATTTTATTTACTCTATTGTCTAAAAACCATTGTCATATATACCCGGAAACTGGCTTTTTAAATGTCAAAATAATAAAAAACCTTATCAATTAATCAATCAATTAATTAATTAATACAATTGATTTTTTTAAACATTCATACAAGAGCTACGAGTGGTAACTTTTGTTATTGAAACTTCACCGTTGGATTCGTTTTTTTTTTTTTTTTTTTTTTTTTCCGATGATAGATACTATTAATACGCAGATAATATTTATTTTATACATATACTTTTATTATTTTCAGTGTATATTTTATTTGAATATTTTCATTTTAATTTATTACATCAAAGAAAATATATTATGATATATTTTTTTTATCATTATTGCAATTATATATTACGTCGATGTCTAACATGAATAACAACAATCGGTAGACTCTTGATAGATCTGAATAATTATCATCATCTTTATCATTATCATCGTCATCATCATCATCAGAATTACAATTTAATATATTTGAATATACACGTATGATTTTAATCAGAAGACATTAAAAACACCTTTATATTGCAGGAAGATTTAAACTTCCTTGCATTATTTATAATTATCTTCGATTGTTGTGTTCAATTGTTATTTTATACTTGATACTTATTCAAATATCATTTAAAATTATTTATAATATTTACGCTAATAAATAATTCTATTCATGCAATTTACGTTGGATAAATTTATCTTAACTATACAACGCGGTTTTTGTTCTCACGTACGATTACATATTGAGATCACGAGCTGGAAACGTCACCGTCACGGTAACGAGTTTCAAAAATCTTTATATTTTTATTATTTAACAAGCATTATACCCTTTAAATAAATCGCTCATTTATTTAAACTCAGTAATAAATAATGTTACTTCTCAAGTATTTCATTATTCATTTTTACATAAAAGCTCACATCCATAATCATTTTAAAACTATTAATTATTTTTTAACAAATTATTTATTTTAAGACTAAAAATAAATATTAATATTATGACTATACATCCTTATATATTAATTAACATTAATTAGCGTGCCGGTTGACTAGAGTTCACTCTCCAAGACCTCATTGAGGACATAAAAGTGTTTAAATAATAAATAATTGAAATGAAACTTATATTCTACTTAATCGTACCTTATTTATTAATATAACTATTTTATAAATACCTTAAATATATATTTAATATATAATACTTTGATATCTTATATATATTATAATTTATAATAATTAACAACAATTAATTTGGTAGCTAAAATAGCACCAAATAAATGCAATAATATTTATAATTATAATATAATTACATTATGTATAATTATAATACACAATGTATCCTTATTTTGTCATCTTTGGTCTTAGCTGGGGTTCTTTCAAGAATTTTCATAACGTGACATGTGTCAAATAATATTAAAAAATGAAACTTAATTTATTTTTATAACTAGTTAGTTTATAATCTACTTAATTAATTATATTTAATTTATATATATATCTTAAAATTAAGTGACTAATTATTAAATAATTATTATGACTAGCTATTCAATCATTCATCAATACGTAATACTAACAACACATCCTTTAATTGATTAAATAACAATTTATATGTATAATTTTACTGATTTAAAGCAAAGATATGATTTACTGATATCAACATCTGCTATCATTAACTATAAATAAATATAATACTTTTAATTGCACCAGTTAATATATTATCGCAAAAATTATAATAATTGCGGGATAATTAAATTTATAATAAATTATCTTTAATTAAATTCAAATCAATTCCTTAAAATTACTACCAATGAGCTTTTATGAATATGAATTGTAATTAAAACTACATACTTGAAAAGTAACAAATTATTTTTTTTTAAATAAACATAAAAAGCTGTGTGTATTGTCTTTCTTTACTGACTAGTCATTCTCATAATTATTTTTTTTTAATTACAATAGTTATAACTTTATTATTTATTTTAAGTGTGTGCATTTGGTACTTAGAGGCTTGGTACTTTATCAAGCGTTTAAACTGGCAAGGAAAAATTGTAACATTTTTATACTAATCTTCTACCTTATTTTTAATCATTTATCATTGTATTAATATTTATATATGTATATATTTATATATTTGTATATAATTTATTTTGTTATATTGTACCTATGATGACTTAAGATTACATTTATTCTGAAGAATCAGAATCTGATTCAGCTGCTGCTGGCTGAGGTGAAGGTTCTTCATGAGTCTCTGGAGTGCTTTCTGGAATTTTCTTAGTTGCTGATACGTAAGCACCGGGTCCTTCCCCTTGTGTATGCTCAATTCCAACTCTAATAATTAGATAAAATAATTTAATAACAGTAAGTTAATTTTTTACGTTACTGATGCCCTAAGAACGTATAATAAAAATTCTATTTTTTTTTCCAAGTCCAAAAAAAATTTTAGTTTAAAGAAAATTTTTTTTTTGCATTTCTTCACGTTTCAGACAAAAATACGTTGATTCTCGAAAAAAAAAATTTTTATACGCCCTTATGGCTCCCGGGATCCACTTTGGATGCCATAAGGGCGTATAAAAAAATTTTTTTTTAGGAACCGGCGTATTTTTTTAGAGAAATATGCAGAAATGCAAAAAAAAAATTTTTTCTTCAAACTAAAAATTTTTTGTGGACTTAAAAAAAATAATAGAATTTTTATTATAGGCTTTTATAGCATCCGAGGTGATTTCCCGGAGCCATAAGGGTATATAAATTTTTTTTTTTTGCATTTCTGGACATTTCGGACAAAAATTCACCAATTCCCGAAAAAAAATTTTTTATACGCCCTTATTGCGTCTGAAACGCGTTTTATTGAATTAAATTCACATTTTAATCAAAAATAAAATTTTAAAAAATGTTTTAGCTTAATAAATATTAAAAATCATGTAATTTAATGAAAAATATATTCTCAATATATTATGATTAATCATTCTACAATTTTATTTCAATTATTTAAAATGTGAGAGTTCCGTTAAAGAGGATTAAATAAAAAAATATAAAAGAGTACCTGTATTCATGTCGCGAGAGATTTCTCACGTATTTTTCTGGTGGATTATCACTGTCACTATTCTGCAAGCTGACACTTCTTGCTGTTGTGTGTGACACTTGTGTAGCTGGCATTGTAAATTCAACATACGCATACTCGGTCAACTTTTCAGGTATCTGATCATAAGATGTCAAGCACATGCGACAAACAAGCCCATGAGTCGTGTATGCACCTGAAAGAAGTCAATAATCAATAATCGATTCCCAATTATCAAGTATTGCAAACTATAAATAATAATTATCCCGATGTAGTAATTCTACCTTGTCCTTCTTTAGGTAAGCGAGGCATTCTCCAAACAATAGCGCGATGCTGATGCTCATATTTAGCTTGCCCAGATGTTACTTCCATCAATTGCGGCTCCAGTGTATCAACAGCACCCAAAAATCTCTCTATGCCTTTTATTTTGCCCGTTCTTCTGTGAGCAGACTTTACTGAGCCATATCTAAAATGTTTCTCCACTCAAAACAAATAAATCCAGCACTCGGGAATCGGGAATCGGACCATCACGTCTTCGCAAGGTATTTGTCCAAGTTTTCGCGATGCAAATCCAGGTACCAGAATATCAGCACGCAATTCAACCTGGTAATTAAATTAATATTATTAATTATAATGTAGAGTTTTTACATTTTTTTAATTATCAATTTTTGAATTAGAAAATCTTTTTTTTTTTTTAATTATAGTCAAAATATTGAAAAATAAAAAAATTTATTCTTATTGAAGAAAGGAAAAATTTTTAGAATATATTAAAAAGTTCATAGGAAGGTGCAAAAAAAAAAGGTAATTATTTGCAAGTGGGGTCAAGCCCATTTTGGGCCATACGAGGTGAAAAATTAACATTTTCAAATTTTTTTTTATTCTAATTATTTTTACGGCGCATTTGTCATAAAAAATCTCGTGAAAGAAAAAAATAAAGATTTCGATAGCTTTCACGGAAAAAACAAGACGACACTGGATATCATCCCAAATTATACTCAGTGATATCTGAAGTGAAAAAAAATTTCAAATAGTAGCTAGTATAATCCAGATTATACTGCGTGATATCTGGATTATACTCATTGTAATTTAGATAATACTCATTGTAATCTAGATTATACTAGCTACTATCTGAAATTTTTTTTCACTCAGTATAATCTGGGATGATATCCTGTGTCATCTTGTTCTTTCCGTGTTTTTGCCTTCAAAAGCTGGAAAAAATTTTTGCTCTCATTTTTTTGGGTAAAATTTTTATTTTTTTGGAAAGTACATAAAAAAACAAACAATTAAAAAAAAAAAGTTGAATATCACAATTTTCTAAAAAATTTATAAATTTTTTTGAAAATTTGTTAAAATTCTGACAATCAACTTTTTTATTTTGTTCATTTTTAAATTGTTCATTTTTTTATGTATTTAAAAAAAAATTTATTAATAAAATCAAATGGAAATTTCGTTCAAAAAAATGAAAATTAAAACAATTGACCCCACTTGTAAATATTTACAAAAAAAAAGTTTAATAACAAAAAATTAAATAAAATATAATCCTTCACTTTTCTCTTTAAAATAAAACGATAAAGTGAAAGTTTCCAACCAGAAAATTCGATTTTAAAAAATGAATAAAATTATTATTAAAAAGCAGAGTAAGTATTGATTAAAAATTTTAAAAATATAAAAGCATTACCTTATTTCCTGTAACACACATTACAGCTTTTAGTTGAAGCGGTAGCTCTCGATTCTTCGGTGGCCTTACCCGGAATCTCATTAGTTCAATATAGCATGCATCGGGTGGTTTGAACCTTTTAAAATAGTTAGAAAAAAACAAAATCATCTATGAAACTACGTGTTAATAACAATTATTAGCATATTGAGCAATAACAACATAAAATTAGTAATATTAATAATTAAAAAAAGAATAGTTAATCAAAATATAAATTAAAATAAACATTAACGATTAAAACTTACTTAATAATTCTAGACTTCTCATACTCGTCTAGCTGAACACAGGAATGGTATTCAACGCTCTCCAGCCTGATCCATTCTTCAGTCACCACTGGGATGATGTCATGCCTGCCGACAACTTCTTTGCCTTGACGCCACATATCATTGATGCCCAGTTCGACATCCGGCATCCCGGTGAGAAAGCCCAGGAAAAACAACCTAACTCTTGCTATTTGTTTCTCTACATGCCCGGAGGCGTTCTGCTCGACATAAAGCTCGTCTACGACATTAATCTGGACTTCTTCCATCTTGTAGGTCAGCGCACGATCTCGCTGTGCCGGTATCCTAAAGAGAGCTTCTTCAATTGCGCAAGAAAATGTTTTAAGATCTTCATAATTAAGCGAGCCCAATTTAAAAAGCTGCGAAATTTGCGGCGCATGTTCCACGGGAAGACCTAGTTTCTTCAAGTCACTGCCGAATTCTTTGACACCTTGATAGTCACCCTGGATAGCATAAGCTGCAAACTGGCTCAATTTGTTAGTAAGTCGCTCAGCTTTTGTAACTTGTCCTGGCCTAACTCCCGGGCGCTCTTTGTAAAATATATACTGAAGCTTAACTGTAAATATTTTTCCGTATTGATCGAATTGCTGGGCTGCTATATCAGACACTGAATAACATGTTAGAAGCGGCAGTTCTTGAAATGGATCTTTATCGTCGTTTTTATTAAATAACTGAAGAACCGGAGCATCGCCTTGGTAAACTAATCTTACAAATATTTTTTTCCAGAATCTTTGTCCTGTTATTTTCTTTTTATTCGGTTGACGTAAGTGCATTTCCCAACCATCTCCTGTGTACGTGACTCGAGGAAACTCTTCAAGTGGTTGGCTGACATCTTCATCGAACAATGGCGTCGGTGGAGTTTCCTAAAATAACAGAAATGGAAATTAGTTATTTATACAGTTACTATATATGACGATAAGAGAATTTTAATTTTAGAAAAGAAGAAATAGATTTAACTTTGCCAATTTTTGTTAATTAGGTAATTTTTTTTTATTTATTTATTTAGATAAAAAATATTGATCTAGCGTTATTAGCCTTGCTAAATATTATAGTTATTTTAATATGTAACAGCAGTTTTCTTCTTATATTTTTAGGCTACATAAATATGAAAATTCGATAAAATTCTTTGGATGCATATTTTAAAATTTTCATTCAATAGAATTTAAATTTCTTATTTAATGTTCAAAAGTTTTTGAATATAAACTAATTTTTGTATCAATTCTTAGCAAAGAACAAAGATACATAATTTATTCTGAATACTGGCTGAATAATTGCATTTAAATTGCAAATAACTTACTTGAGAATCCGTTCTAGTCATCTCAGGAACCTGGGGCATCTCCGAAGGAATAACAGCCTCCTGTGCAAACCCAGCTGACTTGTCAAACGGATTGAACCTTGGCGACGAGTCATTGTAAGCTGAATTTATCGGACTCTTTGGTGGTGGAGCTAAAACAGGCACAGGACCGCCCTCGTTGAAGGCTTCAGTGCCTTCCTTTGGCTTGATAAAGACACTGAAATCAGGAGCTTCATCAGAATCCGCGGAGTCGTTCCGTTTCATCCTCCCAGGTTCCTGAGGAGGAGCCGTCATGCTGAGAAAAGAATCAAATCCTTCACTTTCACCAAATCCAATAGTAGCTCCATCAGAACCAGCAACTGAAGAGTCACCCCAGACATCGCTGGACGTGTCCATGGCAGTTTGTCCAGACCCAAAAGCGTCCATGAACGGGTCTCCAGCTTCTGGTTCAGCGGCTTTGTCGAATTTGCTGGCAAATGCATCAAATGCGTCAGAAGTGTTCCGAATGGACTCAGTTGCCGCTGCAAAGTTATCCAGTTCTTCTGGCTTGTAAGCGCTATTGGGAAACTCGGATGCTGGTGTTGGACTAGAAGATATCAGTTCACCCACACTCTCAGGCTGTTGTCCATAATCCTCGAGCAAACCTGACGCGAAGATATTCGTTGCAGCACTTGTTGGCACTTGTTGAGTAGTTTCTTCGCTTGGTGCTGTTGTGAAAAGCGGTTCTGCACTGAATAAACCAGACTGGACTGATGAAAAAGGTGCGGAGGTCATTTCTGATACTGTAGATTGACCTACGGAGAAGAAATTCGACTCAGATTGGTCAATTGCCGATGCATCAGGAGCATCTACTGCTTTTGGTGAAGTTATGTCTGCAAATGGACTAGAAACGTCAACTGATGGTCTTTTTTCTTGCAGAGTTTCCTCCGGAACAGCTTCAGACCCATAAGAAGACATCGCGTCGACAACAGGTTCATTAACCATGCCAAACGGATTATCCATTGTGGCGCCAAAAGAAGAAATATCAGTAGCAGGTTGACTGACACTGGTGTCCATACTGGGCGCCGAGAACATGGAGTCAGCGGTCATTTCAGTTTGGGGAGCGTCAAATATATCAAGGATGTTTTCCGTTTGACCAGTCGCTGCTGATTGATTATCATCGGGCATCAAGTCTGGAATATTGTTATCAACATCCAGTAAATCTGCATAGCTGTGCTCGGGCGTAGGCGATGGCGAGTGCATCAGAGTGGGACTGGGTGTTCGAGTAGCTTGGAGGCGGTCCAACAAATGATTTGAAGTCGCGTCCATTGCGCCAGTAACCGAGAGAATTAAATCTTTAGTGTTTCTAGGTGGTGCGGGGGGTGGAACAGGTCTGGGTGGCGGTGGTGGGCGTTTTGGCGTAGGCTTTTCATTGCTCGATTCAACTTTGACATTTTCGTTTTGCAAAATAAAATCTACCTGCTCTTCTGGCTGAACGGGGTCTGTGAATAAGTTTATTTGAGTGTCTGTACCTAAAAGATTCGCTTCTTGCACCTCAGCAGCGGTTGTCGCTGGTACAAACTCTTGCGGCTGAGCTTCTGCAGGTGCTTCAAAGAATGCAAACGGGTTTGTAGAGTCAGCTGGTGGAGGCTGGTAGTTTTCTTCAGCGGTAAAGTTGAAAAACGGATTGTCATTGCTCACTGGTGCTTCAGGCTCGGCGCCAAAGTCTTGGAGGAATGGATTCGACTGCTGCGATACCGGTTCTGATGGATAATCATCCATCAAAAATGGATTACCACCTTTAGAATCCATTTTTGTTTTTTTTTTGTTTTGTTTCTAATCAAAATTTAAAACACCAGGTATTTACTTATCAACTAATTCAGATTCTAAAAGCCTAAGTTCTGTTTTTCCAGGTCCAATACTAGCAAAACTGGTGTCAAATGGATCAACGCTGTCGTCGTCAAAATCTTGGCTCAGCACAGGAGTAAGAATTTTATCTCCGGAGTCTTGAACGTCAGAGGATAAGAAATCTTGGGCTGCTTCTCCAGCCCTTGGATCAAAATCTTGGTCCTCTTCAATGACAGGTGGATTTGGCGGCCGTGAAAGTTTATCGGCGCTGATCGGATTTATTCTAATAGGCTGAACCTGATTTGGAATTTTACTGAGCTCACTTTCGAGTAACTTCAACTCGGCTTTCCCCGGCAAAATATTACTTGCTATCGAGGTGTCAAAAGGATCAACATAGGATATCTCTTCTTCTTCTTCTTCTTCAGAAACCCTGCTCTCGATAGTCGGCGTAAGAGCTTTTATATTAACGTCAACTTCTGCGTCCAACAAACTTTCCTGCCGTTTAGGCGGATCAGCTTTTTTCCTGTGAACCGCTTCGTTTATTTCATACACACTTTTAGTCTCGGAGTCGTCTTCCAACAGTGACTCGGTAACTTCTCCAAATTTGAGACTCTTAGGTCTCACAGAAGTTCCACCAAAGTCACTTTGTCTTCTGGTATTCTTGATTGGTTCCCGAGGATTAAAGTCGTGCTCGCTGGTGCTGTGAGTTAGTTTAGTTTCTTTCAATAATTCTGACTCTATTAACTTGAGTTCTGTTTTTCCAGGGGTTACTTTCGCGACAAAGCTCGTGTCAAACGGATCTGCATTGACCTCGTCTTCGGGTAAATTGTCCTCGACTACCTCGTCAATAGACTTCTGAGAATAGTAAGGCGTCAGAGGCTTAGAATGTATTGATTTTTCTTCGTCGCTTGTGATCAACAAGTCCGGGCGTTGAGAGGGAGTAGGTAGCTCAAAAGAAACACTTTTAACCGGAGCTAAGCCCAGTACTTCTGGCCTTGAAGGCTTTCGCAGCTGGTTAGCAGCAACAGCAGCCGCTTCTTCAGCTTCAAACTCAACTTTAACGTTAGCCTTAGAATTAACCGGAGGTGGACGAGGAGGAGCTGCTTTTTTGACAACTATCTCTTCTTTTCGAGGATCAAAATCGTCGTCTTCAAGACTGTCAGTCTTCTTGTCTCCCAGAAGCTCTTTTTCCAGGAATTTCAGCTCACCTTGTCCAGGAACTGGCTCTTGGATTCCTGAAGTATCGAAAGGATCTACGTAAGTAAATTCTCCAGCCGGGGTGATTGGTCGATCAGAAAGCTGGGCCAAATCCGTGGAAGAACCACCTAGCAGATCAGTTTTCTCTGCTTTTTTGCTCAGCAATCCAGTTTCGTAGTCACGTTTCAGACCTGCAGGGTCCGTCAAGGAGATAGTGACCTCTGAATCAGGTAACTCGTCAAGTTCCTTCTCAATAAACCTGAGCTCTGTTTTTCCAGGTACCAAATTATCAGCAAAAGTTGTATCAAAAGGATCTTCCTCGTTTACGAAAGTAGCGACTTCGAAGCTAGCTTCAATAATCTCAACTTCTCCAAGGACTCCTTCTGGTTCTTTTTCCGCGAAAGGATCGTCGTCTTCTACCAAGCCAGCTGGAGCTTCAACTGGTCCGTCAAGATCAAAATCATCGTCTAAATCAGGTATTTCTTCGAGAATAGTCTTCTCTCTCAAAATCTCAAACTCCGAGATGTCAATGGGACCTTCTGAGAGTTTGTTGTTCTCGTCGGAGAGGTTTACGTCAGGTGTGACTGGTCTTGGTAAAATAGAAGGTAAGTTTGTTAAATCGATAGGTATATCTGGAAGATCTGAATCGTCGTCTAGTAAAGTTTTTTCAACTTGTACAGGTTCGCTGGCAGTAGCAGCTTCTCCGGACTCGGAAGCGACTGTTTCGAGCTCTGCGTCGTCAAGTAGTAAATTTTGTACTCTGACTTTGCGAGGTCGAGAGATCTTACAAGCACTGGCTTGTTCAACGCGACCGGAAAGTACTTCAACGGCGTTGCCAAGACTAACTACTTTTTTACCGTGTTTGTCGACAGTATTGAGAACTTTGTCGGCGTTGGTGGTGTCAAATGGATCGTCTCCGGCTTCTTCTTCGGTCGGGCTGTCGGGGATGTAAGCTAGTTGGATCTCGGTGTTCTGAAGAACATCGATATAGGTCGTATCGAAGATATCTTCCTCTGCTGAAATCTCATCTTCCTCGTCGTCGTCAGGTATCTCAACGAAACCCTCCTCGGTGACGGTTATCTCCTTCTTTTTTGGCTCTTCTTTTTCGGTCTGTTCGATGGGATTCCCGTCTTTGTCGAAACCAATGAAACGCTTGGCGCGTTCCTTTTCAACCTCCGGATCAACTTCGGGCTTCTTTTCCTCAACTACCGGCGCCTTGCGTTGGAAAAAAGAGGTCTCTTTTATGCGGTCGAGGTCACCCTGGGTTTTCTTGAGAATAGAGTCAACGCCAGCGGTTAACGCTTGGAATTTTTGCCACTCGTCAGAGCCGGCTGCTGATGAGCCAGAGGCAGCAGCTTTTTCAAGGGCTTCCGCCCGTTCTCGCCTGTAACGCTCGAGCTCCTCGGGGTCGAACTCTTCCTCCTCACCTTTCTTTCCTTTCTTCGATTTCTTCTTCTTCTTTAAGCCCTTGTGCATCAGCTTGTGCATTCTCTACAAGCTACCAGGGCATGGGGGAGGCCTCTGAAAAATAATTTATTTATCAATCAACATTGTTGCTGGTACTTTCTTTTCATCTTTATTATTCAATCGTTAAGAATTCCTGGTAAGCTAAAGTAGAACATGATCGATTGATTCTATATAGAATGTATATAATATATATATATATTTTTTTTTATATACTCAATACATTGGAGATACATTATTTATAAGAAAGTTAAATATTGACGTTACACTTTTTTTAATAAATAATTATAAAAAGCATTTAACAGTTTTTTGTAGTAAAATGTAAGTTTATTTTTTTTAGAGTAAAATTTTTGGAATAATTTTTTGTGATATTGTTTGTACACGGTAAAAACAAGATTACACTGGATATCATCCTGAAAAAAAATTTCAGATAGTAGCTAGTATAATCCAGATTATAACTAGTATAATCCAGATTATAATTAGTATAATCCAGATTGAAGTGCGTATAATCCAGATTATAATGAGTATAATCTGGGATGATATCCAGTGTGATCTTGTTCTTTCCGTGTAGAAGAAAAATGTAAAATTTTTTTTTTTAATTTTTAAAAAAGCGTTAAAAAAATTTTATAAGAATTAAATTAAAAAGTATTGTAAATTTAGAATGAAAATGATAAAAATTGCCTAAGCCTACGGAAGCACTTAGTAAAAAATTAAAAAGAAATTAATTATAGTCTTTGACAGAGCAGACAATCAATAAACGCCTACGAAAAAAAAAAAAAAAATTGTCTGTCTTTTGTATAAAAATACTTATAGAAGCTATAAATATTAATCCAGAAAATTAAAATATCTAGAATGCTAAACTGTCAATTACTATTTCAGCCGATGGTGGACAAGGTGCAACAGTTCGGCAGTAAGCTCGATACCCAGTACTCAACAAATTTTCAACTTCCATTAATGGTGTGCATTATTTATTTTTTACTCTAAAACTTTTGAATTAAATTGTATTATAATAAATGATAACTTCTCGTAAAACGACGTATATGACTAATGAATGGATAAAAATAAAGAAGAAATATGAAATATACCAATCCAGCGGAATGACAAAATTAAAAGTGACCCATTTCGTCATTCGGTAAATTTACGAACATGCTGTTTCGAGAATATCGATCCCGTATTCTGTTCGGAGTTGGAGCACGAAGATAAGCGAGGGTGTGTGCGCAGCCAATGGAATAGTAAGGGTGGTTATAGAGATTATAGGATGACTATTGTCGCGTGTATCGCACTATTTTTTACTACATTATTCTATTTAAATAATGATAATGATAACCAGTTTTTCTATTTTAGGTTTTTAAAAAATTTAATTCATTAATAAAAGAAGATGATAACTAAAGTAAAAATAAATTGACAACTGCGGCTATTTCAACGATTTCTTCATGTTTGCAGGTCACTGGCAACTTGGCAAGTGTCCCATAAAAAAACCTTCACGATAATCAAGGGCATTCATTTTTTTTTTTTCTTAAAAAAATTTCTATAATTCACCAAATTTTATTTAAAAAAAAGTGAAAAAAAAAATTCTTTTGAATTTGTACTTACAAATTAAGCCTCATGAGCCCCATTGATAAGTTGCACATTGTCTTAACATCATCGTCCACAAAACATTAGCGGCATTTAAAATTAGCGAAAAACTTAAAAAGGTGACACAGTAACAATATTTATAAATTAAATTAAATATAATTATAATAGTAAGTAAAATGCACACTTATTTGTGATGTTTGTAATTTTTTTTCACTGTTAATTATCAGTAATTTTTATTTTATTGAATTTCAGTGTTAATGCCAATGGATTTTTACCGAAAATGAAATAAAATGAGCCTTTTGATTGGTTATTTATTTTATTTAATATAATAAAGAGAGCCAAGGAGGCTCGGGCTCTTGACGAAGGCGACTCACCTCGTACTCCGGCCTGAGCTATTTCCAGCATCGATCCGTTCACGGAGAATGCGCACATATCGTCATCGTTCCTGAGACGAATCAACGAAAAATATAGAAAGGGATTGACAACACAGACGTTCTTGAGATTAAATTTATCTGTAATTTTTATTTTATCATTTCTATTATTTTATTTTATCTATTTCACCGGATAATTAATTTATTTAATTAATTAATTAATCAAACGCAACATCCGATGTTTCATAATCGGTAATATCTTTCGAAGTCTATAAATAGACGAATTTAAAAATTAAAAGTCTTTTGTTTAAATAATTAAATAAAAGTTTTAATTTATTTAGAATTAATTTTCAGATGAATAAAAATATTTCAGTAGTACATTTAATTAAAAAGTTGTATTTTTGATAAAGTTTTATCAATTGAAATTTAATCGGGTGAAAGAGCGCACGCGTATATTCAGCCCACGCGCTTTTCCCTTGCCAACAAATCTACGCATGCTTAGCGGGAATTGTAATTATTATTATTTGAAGATAATATTTTTCAAATTAATCATTAAATCTATTTACTAACCACAAGACCAAATTACACATCGATTATATTGTTTGATTACGATTAACGGCTATAAATGAAACCTGAGTAAATAATTTATGTTTAAATTATTTTATTATGAAAATTAATTGCTGAAACAATTACACAGATGTTTCAATACTAATTATTAAAATAACTTATAAATATAAATAATAATAATAATTATTGAATATTTAAAATTAATTAATGTCGATATGTTTATATAAAAATAATTTCAAAGCCTTGTGTTGACATTGCACACATTTTTGATTGTAAATAATTTCTCTAGACTAAATTTATCGTTTCTGTAACTTGTTAAAAATTCATAACTTATTACTCATTACAGTGAAGCATTTTAATAATTTATAATTATTAGCCAACAGATACTAAGAAATTTAATATTATGTTTAAAATTGAATAATTTAATACTGCAATAATTTCCGTGAAGAAAATACCGAAATTTTTTGACCCATAAGTACTAAAGTAAATTATAAACGTAAATTATTGGTAAAAATTATTAATAATTGATAAAGTTATTAATTATTTTTTAAACATTATTCTCATTTTCATTTCCATTTTCCAGAGACTCCTTGTTAGCGGCAATAAGATTTTCCCACTGAGCAATAAGTGTACTACGACGACGTGGATTTGGTTTATGTTTGCCACCTCTATTTTCTCCTCGATCTGAGTCATCGTCATTAAGTGTATTCGAGGATGTCCCACTTCTTAGAGAATTCGAACCATCGTAAATATCTGAATCATTGTCATTGCCGATTTCAATCAGGTTTGGCTGAGATTTAGCCAGCATCCTTGACCTCATCAACCTAAAAAATATTATTAACACCATTAATAATGTAGTTTCACATCATTATAATTATTTAATTATTCATTTTCACCTTTGATACCTACTACACGTAAATAAAAAACCTAGGTGAGTTAAATTTCAACTAAGCTTAAATACATTTAAGGAAATAAGAATAATATTTTTCTTTTAAGGGGCACAATTATTGTGAAAAAAAAAAAAATCGATTTTTTTCTCATATTTCGATAGGGCATACCTTTGAAAATAACATACTAAAATTTGAAATCGATATCTCAAATAGTTTTTGAGTTACAGCCGTTTAAAGAGTAACCGCTCGGCAGTTAGAATAGGATCATTTTAAACGCGATTTTCTCGAAACAGCATTTTTCAAATTTGTTGAAGTAATTACTCAAAGACAAATGATCCGATCACTACCAAATTTTTTTCTGTATGTTCTGCATATAGTTCTGCATCCAATGGCCTTTCAGTTTTTTGATCTGATCAAAAATCGAATTTTGGCAGGCCAAAAACGACCAAAATTTTGGGTAAAATTCAACACTTTTGTTAAAAAACGCCGTCATTTTGTCAATTTTTGATATTTTTTTTCGACCGTGCGTCATTGTACGGAAAATATCTTCTAGTTTAACGAGAATTTTTTTTTTTTACGTTTCATCCATGGAGAAGGCCAGAATCACTCCAGCAGTGGAGGACCCTTTTTTTTTTTGCGCCGTCGGAGATCGCGTGTAACTTAAAAAATATTTAATTTTTTCCTTCAAAAATTTTACTGTGTATTATCAAAATATGTATAAATATACCCTTAAAATTTGAAAACAATTGATACAGTAGTTTTTTTTTAATTCCCAAAAATCGCTCTTAAATTAAACTCTTATTTTTTGGTATTCATAAAAATATTTCATAAAAAAATTTATAAAAATAAAAAATACCTCAATTCATTTTCTCGTTCTTTCATATCATTGAGTTCTTTCTGAATTTTCTCTTCAACCGGAACGTATCCTCTCCTGGTCTGTGGTTTCTTCGGCTCGTCATCAGGTTCTATCCTCACTTCCAAGCTTTTGCTCAGAGCACGAATGCTCTGAGGGTTCAAAACTATTGTTGGAGTCGGAGGTGGTGACAAACAATCGGCAGGTGGTGATGAGTTTTTGTTGAAAATCCTACCGCGTGTTGCCAGGAACCTGTGCATTAGTCCTTTTTGACTGGGTGAGGTAGCG
Organism: Cotesia vestalis; assembly: GCA_000956155.1. Taxonomy (NCBI): domain Eukaryota; kingdom Metazoa; phylum Arthropoda; class Insecta; order Hymenoptera; family Braconidae; genus Cotesia; species Cotesia vestalis. Next base: position 7,225 of record JZSA01000662.1, on the reverse strand, counting down.
AACCTCAGTGGGGTCGGCGTTGTGCGTGCTGATATTACTCCATTAGTCATCTTGGGTGTGAGATGATTATTGATACTATTTTTGTTGTTGGCTGATGTCAGCGTAACTGAAGGCTCCAATATCTGAGGTGTCGACGTAGTGCGTTTTAACTTTCCCGATATTAATGCTTGTGGCATCCGCCGAACCTGTTGAATTCATTTATTTATTTATTTAAATCAATTTATTATGATTATATTATGTATAGGATCAAACTTTCACCAATTATTAGTATAACTTTCATCCAAGACCGAGGTACTAATTAAAAATTTATCTATGGTGATTTTTTTCTCTTATCAGACTGAATAAATTATTGCTCGAGAACAGGTGAAATAATTACATTAATTAGACACTGATTAGTGATTATGATTACAGTATAATGGTCTTTTAAATTAATCTCTACAATTTGTATCTTTAAAAATTTTATATTCCAATTTTTCAGTTTGAAATTTATGATTTCATGTTTGTTAACATTTTTCATTATAAATTATATCGAAAGAATTATCTATATCATTTAATTGATAAAAATTTTTTATAGAAAATTTTATTTTCTACAAAAAAATATTCCTTATCATTTTTAATATTTTACCCAGAATTTCAATTTCAATTTTTTATCATAAAATTTTATTTAATTTTTCTTAAATAAAAAACTATTGTCATACACAGAAAAAAAAAATTTGCTTGAATCAAGTAAATATTTTTGAAGAACTTTATCTTCTTGATTTGAATAGAAAACTTCTTAAACTAAGAAATTTTTCTTGGCTTAAGTAAATTTTCCTTGATTCAAGAATTTTTCGTCTTGATTCAAATTAAATTTTTTTCATAAATTATTGATGGTATTAAATAAATAATAATTTGACATTATTATTATTCACCCTTTTTGGCCTCATTTACTTCAAGTTTGTAAATAAAAATAAGAAGAAATGAGACCATTATAATAATAACAACGAAAAATGACAATAATGACGGTATTGGAAATTACAAGGATCCAAATACAATGACGTTAAATACGTGATACAAATATATATTATATTAACAAAGATTACTCATAGTACCTACACCTCTATGATACACTATGTACAATACACTACATACTGTAAGTTTGTCATGTTACGTGAAAAGAATTGACATGAGGACACCTGAGGCAAGTCTGTAAATACTCTATCAGATTATTACGTCGCTCGAGTACGTGACCTCGAGGATAAAAAAATACCAACTATTATTTATTATTACCACGTGTTCCAAGTTATTTAATTTTAAAACGAAAAAGAGAACCCAAATAAACTGATACTAGTTAAAACTAAGACTATTTACAGAGAAATTAAACTTTTTATTTGAGAAATTTATTATCTGCGGTACTGTAATAATAAGTCCGGAGATAAATCGGGCTATAAACTTAACTATCTAGTTACTAAGCCTAATCAAACATAATTAAATTACACGATATATAAACAATGTTGAGGTTTTCTTGCTCCTATTTTTTGTTCTTCTTATACATTCTTCTCGTTTTCTTCTTGTTAACAACTCAACTTAACTTGTATCAACAAGTATTTTCACAAGTATTTCTCCACGACAAAGTACACAATATTTCGTAGTCTAGATATTTCTTAAGCATAAAAAAATCTTCTCACAATAAAGTCTCTCATGACATTCCAGAGAAAATAGTCAATATTTAGCCAAGACATCCGTCTATTGTCAATTGTCTAAATCACGAAACTTTTTAAATAAATTATCATCCGATATGAGCTGACTCAGGTCTTGGCTAAACTCAACTATTCTTCTATTTACACTTTTACTCCATACTTGCTATTCATAGAAATAAAAATATAAGTAGTAATAGTGATGATGGTTATAGTATTAGGAATAAAAACATAAGCCATAAAAAATAAAAACAATCACCTTAGAATCAACAGTTTCGTGTGATGTTGTTTTAATACTTCCGACGTTTCTCAACTCGTGCTCACGCTCAGTGACCTCTTCAATTTCACGCTGTATCCTGTCTGTAGCCTTCTTCAATTGCTCCTTCCTCAAATCAGCCTGAGAAAATTAAACCAAAGTTATTCGCTATTTTTATTTAAATAATAAATTACTTTTAATAATTATTCTATTTCTTCTTAAAAAATTTTATAGCCCATAGAAATTGAAAAACATTTTTACTTTTTGAAAATATTATTTCTTCTTTCTTTATAAATGTCAATGTACCAGATATATTTTTTTAATTTTTTATTATTAAAACTAACTCAAAAATTTGCATAAAAAATTACAAAAATTTCACAATTTTTTTAACAAATTATCTAAAAGTATAATTGAAAAGATGACACTGAAATTAACAGATTTTTTTTTTTTAAAGAATAAATGGTGACAAAAAAATTTATTAAAAAAATTCCTTAAGTAAAAATTTGTAATAAATTATAAATGCAAGTTTTATAAATAATTTTCTAGAGCTAATATGTTTGTTAAATAAAATCAAAAAATAATAATAATACTAAAATTAGCCGACGTTGTTAATTTTTTAATTTTATTTTATCATTAAATTAGAACTAAAAAACATTTTTACAAGTAAAATTTTTTTTTTTTATTTTTTGTAATAATTTTTCATTAAAAAAAATTCTAAAAATTATTAGATGCCGGCTAACTTAATTTTCATCAAAAAATAGTGTCTGATAATTACAGTATCATTTAAAAAAAGTTTTTACTGAACATGAATACTTTTCTTCAAACTTCAATATTGTAAATAATTTTTTTATTTACATTTTAAAAATAACAATTTACTAAATTAACACCCATTTCAACTTTAACTTAATTTACATTTATTAAAAAAAAAAAATTGAAACCGCCGTTAGTTTTCCACAAGAATTTCAAATATCCGTTACCAAAATATTTCAAAATTGACTTTCTTATAAATTTTTAATCAGTAGAACTTCTCAATTTTTTTTTAAACTATTGCAATTGCAATAAATTGATCACACACTCTTAAACCTCATCTCCATCAAGCTTACACCGATACTAATTTCGAGGAAGCAATATGATGCTCACGCGGAAAAAATCCCACCGCGGACACTTATAATGACTCACCACTGGAAGCAAAGTAAAAATTTAATGAAGACTTAAAAGATTAAGCAAAAACTCCAATCAATAATCGATAATCGGTAGCTGAAGACTAAGCCCAATGAAGATGATGATAAAAATAATAGAAAAAACGATATTGATAATAATGAAGATGATAAATATAAATATTAATAATAATCGTACGTGGAAATAATAAATAAAATTGGTAAAAACCTTTGAGCGACGTTTTGAGTCTAAATGATGGTATTTATTTATAAAAAAGCAAACTATATAGACTAAGACGCGGGCCAGTGGAGTCCAGGAATGCCGGTGGTGTAGATGCGACGAAGCGCGCGCTCCAACTAACTGTAACTCAGCCTGTTACCTTCCCAACTGAAATGGGCCAGACACTCTTTCTACATACACGAATACATACACTAAAAACACATGTCATACACCATACACCATACAACATACACACAAACACACATTAAATAAATTCATAAATATATAGGTATGTGTTATAATGTAACAGCCATCTGTTCGCCTCAATTTTTACCTCACTAATTTTAAAAAACCGCCGAAAGTATAAAACTCTTCTTCGAAGCCTCGTAACATATATTTTCCAAACTCGATTTTTTTTTTTATTCTTTTTCGAGATAAAACCGGTGAAAGTCATCCAATTATAGGCACTATCGAGAATGAAATCGTACTGAATTCGATATAATGAAAAATAAGATATACTTATATAAATTTAAGCTTATAACTTATAAGTTAATTTAAGAATTATTTGTTACGCTGAAATTTTAAAGTACTGTTCAAAATAAACGATAAGATTACGGAAATTCTGATTAAGCTTTTAAATAATTTAATGACGTAAATTCTTTAATTTATTGACTTGTAATTTCTTCCGCGTCGATTGTTAAAATTTTTTTATATATTATATTATTTATAGATATTTTATAATTTATAAGCAATAAACCACGGACTCTGGAACTATTTATTATGTACGTCGGTTCAACGCTCGTAATTCTTGGTCGCGCATCAGGAGCACAAGAACCTTGTATTCTAGACCCCCTTTAAATACTGAAATTTAAAAAAAAAACACATTTGCAATAACACAAATCATTTATTTCTCAACTAATTGCACATGTCGGACTTTGACGTATTAGTTATGTGACAGTATGAATTTTTTATGATATTTTACAATAAGAATTTTTTTTTAAATATATGAAAGTCTTCAAACGTTTATTTAACAGCAAAAAACACTTTTTTTTTATTATTTTACACTTAAAAAAAAAATAATTGAATTTTTAAAGATTATGACAGAAATTTTTGTGTAAAAAAATATAAAATTTTAAATTTTAACATTTCTTCTTAAATGTTAACTGAAGGAGAACTTCAAGTACAATTAACAAGTTTTTTACTCGAATGAAGTATATAAATGTTGAAAAATCAATATTTTTTATTTTTTCAATTTAAAGTAAATATTTAAATGTAATTTAATTTTTACATGTTTAATATACATAAAAAATAATCATTCACAAATTATAATTCTCGAATGAATTTTATACAGAAATTTTTTCAGTAATTATTTATGGAAAAAAACTGTATATTTTTTTTTTCATAGCATATTAATGCATTAGAACTTAGAACAGTGATTAAAATGATTTACGATACGAGCGTGCTCAATGTTTTTCACTTTACAAATAAAATATTTCTTCCAATATTTACGACTTAAAATAACACTAAAAATAATCGATACTAGGCTATTTTTATTTTTGCAACAATTAACATACTGTGATAAGTAAAAAAAATTAATTTAAAAAATGCGCTTGAAGATATTTAAATTTCCCACATGACTTAAAATTAAAATTTTCTAATCATTTAATTATTTTTTTTTTTAAATAAAAAAATAATCGAGCATAAATTACAATCTACATTATCACAAGAAGAAATATCATTTGAATAATCAAAATAATATTAATAGCCATAATTAGTAATTAGTATATTAAATATATGTCAGCAATTAAAAATAGATAAATACATACCTCCATCTTCATTTTAAAGTCTATTGTGTTGAAAAATTTATTATCTAAAACGTTTTTATCAGCTAGCACAGCTATAACTGATTCAATATCAGATACACACTTAATATTTCTTCATGTATTAATATGCTTATATGTATATTAACTATATTATGTACTTATGTATACACATACCATACGTGTGTATATTTTTTATCAGATGGCAAACTAAAAAACATTTCAGCAAAAACGTTTATCACTCTAGTTACGTCACACACTTGTCTTCTTGTCTTAATAAATTATTACTAAGTATTTAAATATATTTCACATCAGTGAATTAATAACTTAACTTTTAGCGTTAATATACTAAAAGTTGTTACATAAAAACCAGCGTTTTTCACTCTAAAACTGTAAAAGTGAGATATTTAAAAGTACAAACACTTTTAGTAAAAATATTTAAAATTTATTTATGTAAAATAGACTTGTTACAAATATTGGGCCAACTTGATCCTTAAATTCCAGCTTTACTTCAATATAAGCTTCAATTTATATTTTGAATATCAAATAAAAAATTTTGTCTTCTCTAATTTTTTATTTCTTCACTTTTTCACTTTATTAGACTGAATGACATTTCTTTAATTTGCTGATACCTTATCTGTGAAACAATTAATTTATTATTATTATTATTATTGTAATTATTAATAAGTTATTGTATTTATGTATGATTTGATTTGTGGAAGAATATAATTAATTAATCGTCAAAAACGATTTTTATTTACGACTTTTTGTAATAAATAGTAAAATTGCATGAGCGAAATGATAAATGTAACTGTAGCACCGGTCAACAGTGAGTACCACGAGATCCTCAACTCGTTCACTGACTACCCAGTACAGCCAGCAGTAAACCCAAGTGACCTTGTTCTCTTACACATCACCGTTCTCCAAACAAAAGCAATACAATGCACAATGTGAAGTAACTAACGTTTTCTCTGATTAACTTTTTTTTTCGCACGCAAACCTTTTAGTAAACTCCAGGTTGACATTATACGGCTTTTTGTACTAAAAATGGTTAAACCTGTTATTTAATAACTATATCATTAATTTTCTTCAGAATTCTGATTTTAATTCTGAGGCTCATTAGTTTTATCAAAATTTATTTAAGTAAGCTCGATTTACAGCTCCTCCTAAAAATAGACAGAAAAAAAAATTATACCAAGAATTTATGTTTGTAAGACAAGAAAATTTTTTTCTTGTCTGAAGGATTGATAGAATTAATTGAAATAATTTTTATTTTTATACTTAGCTGATATAAAGCACATTTAAAATTCAGGATTGCTGCAGTGTCACCATACCTGACGACAAATCCTTGGAATTGATAATTCACCTGATTTAAAAAAAATATTCACTTTGGAAATATGCCTCCAAAAAAATCGCTCCAATATCTTCGAATAATTTGTTTTTAATTAGTTTGTTAATTTATTTTTTTTTTTTACTCTTTGCTTTTTACTTTGTAAATTTCTATTGAACTTCAGCTAAACTTCAGAAAAAAAATTATTACAAAAGAATAAAAAAAAAAATTTCATTTTTAAAAAATGGAAGTGCAATTTTTTAAAAATATTATTTAGTTCTAATTTAATAATTGAAAAAAAATTAACAATGCCGGCTAACTTTAGTATTATAGTTTTACGTCATTTTTTTAAAACATAAAAAGTATTTCGCATGTAGCCAGAATAGCGAGACTTCAATTGAACCTAACCTATCAAAATGTGTCAGTTTAATTGTCGTTACCTACACGTTGTTGGTTTATTAATTGTTTTTATTAATAATAAATAGTGCAATATTTTATTTAAGTGATGAATAAAAAAAAATAAATCATAGATTGACATTAATCATTTAATAAAGTAATAATTTCTTGAGAAATATAAAGTTTTGAACTTTAAAAAAAATTTAATAACATACAACTCTGTAAATACTATAAAAAAATATTAATGGAACAATTTTCACGAGTTATCAGTAAGTTTTTGTAATTAAAAATTTTATGATCTTAAAAATAGTTTACATGACGGTTCTTTAGTTTTTCAATAGAACTTGTCCAAAAAAAAAAAAAAAAGAAC